>CAUJNA010000066.1:0-110000 GCA_963377175.1 Effrenium voratum
AAAACTGACGTCTGGAGCCGGTTTCGGCGGAAAACGAGCGAACTTGGAGGCTCGGGCATCCCACTTGCAGTCCGACACGAAAAACGGACTCTTCGGACTCGACCGTTTTGAGCGCTTTTTGCACCAAAAACCGGAGCCGGATGGAGCGGTGACATCAGTGGTGACATCTGTGGTGACAAGCTCGGCGGGCTGACGGACCACCTCGGCGGGCTGTCGGACTCCGAGCCTGGACCTCGGCGGGCTGACGGGCCGCGAAAAACCCTGCGGAGAAGGAGCTCGGGAACTGGGCCCGATTTTACGCACTTTTGCACCCAAAAAGCGAGTGGTGACAAAGCGGTGACAAGCGGTGACGAGTTCAGCGGGCTGGACTTCGCAGGCTTTTCAGGGCAGAAAACGGAATTCGGAGCACGGCGAACGTCTGGAGCCGGTTTTCGGCGGAAAACGAGCGAACTTGGAGGCTCAGGTACCACTTTGGACGTCTGACACGAAAAAACACGCTTTGCGGAGTTCACCGTTTTCAGCGCTTTTTGCACCAAAAACGGAGTGGTGACAAAGACCGGTGACATCGGAAAAACGTTCAGCAGGTTGAAGAATTTGGCTGTTTTGCAGGGTTTGGGGACCAAAAAACCAAAATTAATAGGATACTATAAGCCTATGTTCCTTACTACTGCTCGAAGGCGTCGACGCCGCGCACCTTCAGGGCCGGACGCCGGGCTGCGAGGTAGTACTCCAGCTTTCCAGAGCCGAAGAATGAAGCACAGCGACGTCCCCCAGCAGCCGGTCCACGTGTCAGGCTCTTCTCGGGCCCGGGCAGCGGCACTTTCCGAGTGCGCTCGGCCATCTCTCGATAGCACTGGGAGGCGCGGTGCCGCTGCCAGAAGGCCTTCTTGGCGAAGCGGGCCATGCACCTCGGGCACTTGTACTCCGCGCAGCCGCCGGTGTTGGTGGGCGTGGCTCCCAGGGTCAGCCCCTGCCTGCCGGCCCGGCCAGCGCCTGGAAGTTGTGGATCAGGCTGTGGTGGCCGCTGTGCAGGAGAAGCAGCACGGTGCCGGACGACGCCCGTGCCGCTCGGGGCGCGCTGCTGGAGGACGTGGTAGTACTCCAGCCCGTCCGTCCACAGGGTCTGCTGCCACACGAACACGAAGACCTTCACCCGCCCGGCGTTGCGGAGCTCGAAGGCCTCGATGTCGAAGTTCACGGGGCGGTCCGTCGGCAGGCCAGAGAAGTCCACCCCCGCGTCGGCCAGAGCGGGCTGCCAGCCTGGGGGGCGCGGTCCTCGGCGGCCGGCCAGCTCGGGGTAGAAGAAGGAGCCCGAGCAGCTCACGGTCCTTTTCCGCTGGGTCTTGTTGAGCCCCTCGACCCCGAGGCAGTGGGCAGCGGTGGTCCTCGTTCTGAGGGTTCCAGATGGCCTTCTTCTTGGCCAGGGTCTCGGGCAGCTCCTTCCAGCAGCCTCCCGCCTCGTTGGGCGGCGGGGGCGCGGGCATGTCGGCCAGCTGCTGCGAGGGCGCGGTCAGCAGATACGCCGCCGTGATGCCCACGACGGTCCAGTCGGACTTGGGGAAGCGGGAGCGCTCGAGCGCCACCTCGAACTTCGTCCTGATGGCCGCCATCATGGTTCCGGCGCGGGCCGACGGAGACGCGGGCCTCAACGGCGCCAGCCTGAGGAAGTAGTGCGTGAGCTCCACCCTGTCCTCGTCCTCATCGTTCGCAGCCGGGCGCGTCAGCAGGATCTGGAAGCTGACCTTCGCGAGGAAGGGCAGCCGAATCGCCAGCAGGTCTTGGAGCCGGTCCACCAACAGCCGCATGGCGTCGATGGTGAAGACCTGCTGCCCAGGAAGAGGGCGCAGCCGCGGGTCCAAGCGGCCCCGCGCGGGCGCAGCTCTGTCACAGCGGCCTCAACGCGGCTCCTCCAGAGGCACCGCCCGGACGGCGGCGAGGCCCAGGCGGCCCCAGATGAGATCAGACAGCTCGGAGGTCATGGCGCGAATTGGTTTGAGCTGAATAAAATGCTTTCTATAGAAAAATAAAAAAATATTCAGTCGGTCGGACGGGCGCTTCTTTTTTTCTGTAGCGTTCTGTCCTGGCTTCTGTTCTGTCCCGGATCACTCACAGCGAGTCGGTGGCGCTGCCCTGCAGGTTCAGCGCAGCGAGGAGCTCTCTGGAGGCCTCGTCCAGCTCCTTGCGCGCCTTCTAAGGCGGCGAGGGTTGCGCTCTTGGCAGCCAGCGAGACCGGCAGCCGCTCAGCGATCTTCTTGCTGACGAGCTGCTCCTCCACCTCGAAGAGCTCCTCTCGATCTGGGCCAGCGTCGCGACATCGCGCGTGCGGATCCGGCGCTGCCTCAGGGCCTCGCGCTTCTCGCGGAGCGCTTCCATCGAGCTCTCCTCCTGGCGCTCCTCGGCCATGGCGGGTGTGCTGCGGGCCGCGCGCTGGTTCAAGCGCTTGCGAAGCTTAAGCTGCAGGTCTTGCGCCCGCTTCAGCATCTCCTTCCAGTCCTGGATGTCGACCTCCTCCGCCGGGAACCTGCCGGCGAGCCCATCAGCTATCAGCCGCTCCAGCACGGGCGCTCCCCGAGCGAGCTCGTCGCGCAGGCGGCTCACCTCCTGCGGGGAGGCTTCCCGCTTCAGCGCCTCGGCATCAACGGCGGCCTTCAGCACAGGCCTCAGCTGCTCGCGGCGCTCCAGGACGTGGGTGGCCATTCTGAATTTTTCTACTGAGCGAAAAAAAGGCTGCGGCATCGGAAGAAATCACAGCGGGCACTCTCGAGAAGGTGGCTCCACACGCAGATCTGTGACCTCAAGGCTCAACCCGCACATGCCGCTCATCAACCACAAGCTGCGCGCTCTCAGCCTAACGCGCGCGGCGCAGTGAGCCAGCTCGGCGGGGCGGTCCGCAAACGTGCCGCCAGCGTTCCAGAAGCGCGCGTGGGCCGGCAGCTTGGCTTTCAGCATCCAATCGCCGCCGCGCGATTGCCTCACAGAGGGCAGCAGCCGCTGGCGCACGGCCTCGGGTGTGAGCTTCGCGTCGAAGACGCGCTCGGATGCGGCCGCCAGCTGCTCGACCAGATCGGTCTCGGCCCGCTCCCAGAAGAGCCTCGCGCGCTCATCGGTTGCAAAGCTCACGCTGGGGCGCTGCCCTCGGAGAAGGCCCTGGGCTCCCATGGGATTTCCAGCGAAGCTTCGCTCTGCCAAAACAGCGGCTCCAAGCACAAGAATTTGCTACCCTTAGCATTGGAGCGCACCTCGCCCAACTTCCACATGCTAGCCTGGCTCGTCATCCTTTTCTGTCTCCGATTAAAAAAAGATTGGCCCGAGCATGCGAAACTGCTTGAGGCGCGCCCTTGCCTGTGCGTGCTTTGTTGTGCTGGTGGTAATTGTTAAACATGCCGAGACTGCTGGAGCTGTTTTGCGGCACAAAGTCGATTGGCCGAGCCTTCGAGGCGGCAGGGTGGGAGGTCGTCTCCCTGGACATCGTATCGAAATTTGAGCCCACGATCCTGTGCGACCTCCGGAGCTGGGACTACGCGCTGTTTCCGCCGGGGCACTTTGACATGGTCTGGGCCAGCCCGGTCTGCACGGAGTACAGCCGAGCTCTGACGATGCGCCCTCGACGACTCGAGGAGGGCGACGCGCTGGTGCTCAGAGCCCTCGGGATCATGGAGCATTTCGACCCGCTCATGTGGGTCATAGAGAATCCGGCCACCGGGCTGCTGAAGACCCGCCCGTTCATGGAGTGCCTACCCTGGGTGGACGTCACCTACTGCATGTACGGGACTCCGTACAGGAAGCAGACCCGACTGTGGACCAACATGCGCTGGAGACCGAGCCGAGGGCTGTGCAGGAGCGGCAGTCGGTGCGACGCGTGGGAGGACGGGAGGCATCTGAGGGGCGCTCAAGGGGGGCCTCATGGGGGGTCAGCGTGAGAGGGTCAGGGGGCAGTCGCGCGAGCTGCTTGATAGCATTCCTACGGCGCTGTGCGAGGAGATTGCGAGCGCGGCCACGGCAGAGCTTGCGGATCGGCAGAGCATCCCGGACTGAAGCGAGGGGCATTTCTTATAAGATTTTTTTAGGGAGGCTGGTGGTGCGGAACTTTACGCGGAACTCCACGAGGGCAATTCGGAAAAAAAGGGACATGCCTGTTTCCAGTTCCGAACTCTACGCGGGCAGGGCCCGAAAAAATGGGACATGCCTGTCTCCAGTTCCGAACTCTACGCGGGCAAGGCAAGCGAGGGGCATTTCTTATATCATTTTTTTTCTTAGCAGGCATGCGCTCCGACGGCGGCCAATAAGCCGCCCCACGTGGCATACCGCCACTGCCCGAAGACTGCGCCTCCGCACTTTGGGCAGGACTTGCAGCTGACGCTGCACCCATCTACCTCCCGCGTCACTCTCAGCAGGAGCGGGTTGCCCCACAGCTGCAGCTCCTCCAGAGTGCGCGCGGCATCTTCGATCAGCAGCCGCGCGGCGTGCAGGCAGAGCATCAGCGGCTCGCTGCAGGGCTTCTCAGCGCAATCCAGCACCTGCGCAGCCGCGGCCAGGGTCAGCTCCAGGAAATCGCCCTTGGTGTCGGCGTTGAGGTGCCCAAGCGAGGGCTCGGGAGCCAGCCAGTCGAACGTCTGCGCCCAAAGATCGTCTCCGGGATCTCTGGTCATCACGCGGCAGCCGTCCTACGTGAGGTAGGACTCCAAAGCGCCGTAGGGGCAAGGGTATCCGAAGTCAAGTCCGCTGACTCGGATGCCGCCCGTGTAGGACAGGCTCTTCCTGTCTCTGCGAGGATGCAGCAGCAGCGCCGAGAACAAGCCGCTCAGATCCAGCAGCTCGGGGATGCGCTCCACCGCTTCCAGAGCATCCGGAAGGGCGGCAGGCTGCTTGGCCGCCCACTCCTCCATGGCGACCAGCAGGCCCTCGGTCAATGCGTGCTGCTGCATGGCGACAGGCTATGATCGATCCGCTCAAACACTTCGGTCCATGCACGATCCGCTCAAACGCTGAACTCCACGCGGGCATCAGCCAAAAATTGGTTGGTGCCTGTCTCCAGTTCCAAGGCCAAAAAACCCGAAAGATCCGTCTCTCAACAATGATCCGTCTCTCAACAATGATCCGTCTCTCAACAATGATCCGTCTCGGGCCAGGATATTTTTTTTTTGATCCGTCTCTCCACTATGATCCGTCTCTCCACAATGATCCGTCTCTCAACAATGATCCGTCTCGGACCAGGATATTTTTTTTGATCCGTCTCTCCACTATGATCCGTCTCGGACCAGGTTACTTTCCTACTCTAAGGAGTGGCGCTCACCGGGCTGGAGGCGGAAAGGTCCGTCTCTCCACACTGATCCGTCTCGGACCAGGACATATTTTTTTATTCTCAGGTGAGGCGCTCACCAGGCTGGAGGCGGAAAGGTCCGTCTCAACAATGATCCGTCTCGGACCAGGACGTGTTTTTTTTTAGATCCGTCTCTCCACTATGATCCGTCTCGGACCAGGGTAATTTCCTACTCTAAGGAGTGGCGCGCACCGGGCTGGAGGCGGAAAGGCTCCTTAGAGTAGGAAATTACCCAGGTCCGAGACGGATCAATGTGGAGAGACGGACCTTTCTTAGAGTAGGAAATTGCCCTGGTCCGAGACGGATCATTGTTGAGACGGACCTTTCCGCCTCCAGCTCCTTAGAGTAGGAAATTACCCTGGTCCGAGACGGATCAGCGTGGAGAGACGGACCTTTCCGCCTCCAGCCCAGTGAGCGCCACTCCTTAGAGTAGGAAATTACCCAGGTCCGAGTCCAGCCCGGTGAGCGCCACTCCTTAGAGTAGGAAATTACCCAGGTCCGAGACGGATCATAGTGGAGAGACGGATCTAAAAAAAACACGTCCTGGTCCGAGGGCGCTCGCCTGGCTGGAGGCGGAAAGGTCCGTCTCTCCGCATTGATCCGTCTCGGACCAGGGTAATTTCCTACTCTAAGGAGTGGCGCTCACCGGGCTGGGGGCTGGAATCCGTCTCGGGGAAAGATCCGTCTCGGACAATGATATATTCTTACCCTAAGGAGAGGCGCTCACCGAGCTGGAGGCGGAAAGGTCCGTCTCAACAATGATCCGTCTCGGACCAGGACGTGTTTTTTTTTTGATCCGTCTCTCCACTATGATCCGTCTCGGACCAGGGTAATTTCCTACTCTAAGGAGTGGCGCTCACCGGGCTGGAGGCGGAAAGGTCCGTCTCTCCACGTTGATCCGTCTCGGACCAGGGTAATTTCCTACTCTAAGGAGTGGCGCTCACCGAGCTGGAGGCGGAAAGGTCCGTCTCTCCACACTGATCCGTCTCGGACCAGGGTAATTTCCTACTCTAAGGAGTGGCGCTCACCGGGCTGGGGGCTGGAAGGTCCGTCTCGGGGAAAGATCCGTCTCGGACCATGATATATTCTTACTCTAAGGAGAGGCGCTCACCGGGTTGGAGGCTGGAAGATCCGTCTCGGGGAAAGATCCGTCTCGGACCATGATATATTCTTACCATAAGGAGAGGCGCTCACCGGGTTGGAGGCTGGAAGATCCGTCTCGGACCATGATTTATTCTTACCCTAAGGAGTGGCGCTCACCGGGCTGGGGGCTGGAAGGTCCGTCTCGGGGAAAGATCCGTCTCGGACCATGATATATTCTTACCCTAGGGAGAGGCGCTCACCGGGCTGGGGTCGGGAAGATCCCTCAGTGGTGTCAGCACCCGCTCGGGCGACCTGGCTTGGTTCACCTTCAAGGCGCTCGACGGCACGATGACGGACGTGTTCATCCACCTGATAGCCTATCAGCTGGTGACGCTCTCTGGCACGGGAGTCTCCGTGCTTGACTAGTAAGGGTCCATAGCTCAATTGGTAGAGGCTCTGCAGCTCCGAAGCCTGGAGACCGCAGGCTCGATTTCTCCCGGGCGCGGATCATTTTCGCAGGCGAGTGCCCTTGGGAATTCTTTTTTTCTTCCTTGAGCCGAGGATCCCCGAGACGGATCTTCCAGCCTCCAACCCGGTGAGCGCCTCTCCCTAGGGTAAGAATATGTCATGGTCCGAGACGGATCTTTCCCGAGACGGATCTTCCAGCCTCCAACCCGGTGAGCGCCTCTCCCCAGGGTAAGAATATATCATGGTCCGAGACGGATCTTCCCCGAGACGGATCTTCCCGACCCCAGCCCGGTGAGCGCCTCTCCCTAGGGTAAGAATATATCATGGTCCGAGACGGGCATCTTGGGCACTCGCTCCGTCGGGAAGCCCGCGATGAAGCTGTGGCGCAGGTAGCCAGCGCGGTCGATGTCGATGTTGCGCACCGTGTCATCGTAGGTCCCCGCAAGGACCGAGAGGAAGTGGAAGTGGGTACTGCAGGCTGCCCAGCTGCATCTGTTGTCTTCCTGCCTGGCCGCACCGATGGGGGCCACGTCCTGCCCCGGGTTGGCCAGCAGGTGGATCTTAGAGCCCGCGTCGTTGTCCCAAAAAGTCACGAACGCTCCCATGAGTTTCGTGAAGGCGCGCGCCACGGTGACGTTGTGCTCCGCCACGCCCGGAGGCGCCGTGGAGTGCTGCGTGTGCACCGTGGGGTAGCTGAACACGAGCGACCTTCCTGAGAGGAGCACCCGGTTGAAGGACTCTACCAGCGCAGAGTCCAGGACGACCTGGGAGGCCAGAACTCGGACGTTCTGGATCTCGAAATCGGTGCTCAGCGTGGCTCGCGCCGGCCTCCTGGGCTAGCCGGCGCTCGCCAAGCCAGTTGTTGAAGGCCCGCGCCTCCTCCAGCTCTCGCTGGCGCTTCAGCAGCAGCGGCTGCAGGTCGTAGCTCGGATACGTCTTTCGAAACCACCGGAGCATCTGCGGCTCGTTGCGAGGCTCTAGGGACATCATCTTGCTCTTTACACCAGTACGCTAGCTCCCGCCGTCAGCCGGTCGTACGCCGACTGCCTCTCCAGCATGCGCATGGCGCGCTCGCTCGGCCGAGGCGCTTCTACGGGCTCGGGCCGTACCCCTCTGTGTACCTCGGGCTCGGGCTGTACCTCGGGCTCGGGCTGTACCTCGGGCTCTAGCTGCGGCTCGGGCACGGGCGCTGCCTTGGGCGCAGCCTTGGGCTTGGGTGCTGCCTTGGGCTTGGGAGCTGGCGCGGCAACTGCCTTGGGTGCTGCCTTGGGTGCTGCCTTGGGCGCGGGCGCTGCCTTGGGCACGGGCGCTGCCTTGGGTGCTGCCTTGGGCGGCGCCTTGGGTGCTGCCTTGGGCGCTGCCTTGGCCACGGGCGCTGCCTTGGCCACGGGTGCTGCCTTGGCCACGGGTGCTGCCTTGGCCACGGGTGCTGCCTTGGCCACGGGTGCTGCCTTGGCCACGGGTGCTGCCTTGGGTGCAGCCTTGGGAGCCGTCTTGGGCTTTGTGGGAAATCTCACCCTCTTGGGACGGAAGGGGGAGTCATACGCCGGCTCCGTGGGCAGGTCGTCGATCATTTTTTTTCTCTTCGCCAGGTCGTCGATCATTTTTTTGCTCTTCGGCAGGGGCAGCTCGGGCGGCTTCGGCTTGTTTTTACTACCCGGAGGTCTGCCTCTAGGCCTTGGCGCCGGTTGCGCTTGCTTCATCGGTTTTTTTTTAATAGAAAATATTTTTTTAAAAGACCTTCGGGGAATAAGACGTGATCCAAAAACAGCACGAAGGACAAGGACGAGCCCCTCAGTCGGACGACTTGGCCCTCCAGGTCTGTCAGCCGAAAGCGCAGGTGTCTCAGGGTGATGGGGCCCCTAACGGCCATGAAGTGCCCGTCATCGGAGCCGGTCTCCACGATGGTGCCCACGCCGCTCTTCAGCGTTATCTTGGACAGGGTGTCGTCCCCCAGATTCCCCAGCACGCGGCTGGCGTTGGCCAGCTGGGGGCAGCGCAGGTAGACCTCGTTGTAGCAATTCATGCGCACGAACTCGAAGACCTGCTGCCCGTGATCGATGCTGAAGGGCTTGCTCGGAGAGGCGCCCGGCGAGGTGGGGTAGTCCACAGCGTCTGGGAACTGCTGCTGCAGCTCCAGATCGTTCAGAATGAGGCGGTTGCCGTCGTAGGCTACGCTGAGGCTGTTCGTGGTCTCGCTGTAGGTAGCAGTAGCAAAGTTGGAGCTGATCCAGGCGGCCAGCCGGGAGCCCGTGTAGGCGCCCTCCGGAGAGCCCAGTTCAGCGTGCCAAGCGCGGCGTCCACCCAGTACAAGTAGCGGCCGAGAGGAAGCTGTCGGCCAGGCGGATCTTGTAGACGGCCAGCCTGGCGTCGCTCTGCAGGTGCAGGGACTCTCCCAGGTCTACCTCAAAGTCGCTGTCTGAGCCGGCTACCCTCTTGCAACTGTCCACGTAGATCGTTGTCATTCTTTTCTTTAGGAAGCCACCTGTTCGGCGAACGATGGGTGGCTGGACTGCTGCGACGGAGGTGCAGCAGGAGATATTCTCGCACCTCGCATTGATGAGCGTAGAGCTAGCGAACAGCTTCTGGCCCAGGAAGCTGAGCGCCGCTCCCATCGGCTTCTTTTTCCAGAGCGAAGCGCTCTTCGAAGCGCAAGTAGAACATCTCATTCTTTGGCTTGAGGTAGTAGACGAAGTGGAAGCTGTAGGGCTCTCGGGTCGCCTGCTCGTAGATCCTGTGCAGCTTGTCCTTCGGCAGCAGGGCGCTGAGCTCTTCGATGACGGCCTCCAGCTCGTGCTGGTTGCGCAGCCTCCAGCAGCAGAGGAATTGCTGATTGACCCGCACGGCTGCGCTGATTAGTCTCAGCTTCTGTGAGCTCACCCAGGTGCTGAGTTGGAGGTGCCGACCCCTGATGAAGAGCGTGTCCAGGGCGCCGTGGGCCTTGTGCAGCTGTGGGCTATCTGCGAAGTCGTCGCAGATTATAAGCACCTGATACAGCTTCTTCATCTCCAACTTCTTGGATGTCTCGGTGATCTTGCGCTGCCTCTGGATGATGTCCCGCAGCGCTGCCTCGTCCCACTCGTCGTAGTAGGCCCTCTCCCGTTCGGTATTCACCCCCAGGTCCTCCTCTATGTACTTCTTGACGGGGATCCAGCCGACGTCGATATTGATGGACGGACTGAAGATATAGATTTTCTCGAAGACTCCGCGGTATTGCTCCAGAATCATGCTGATCAGCGCCACGGTTTTGCCGGACTTGCTGGGGCAGAGGAAGATGCCCGTACATGGTACCAGGGGCACCACGGGGTCCGAGGGCTGTTTGCTGCTGTACTCTGCCGTAGGAAACAGCTTGATCTCCCATCTCCTTTGCCTTACTTCCCAAATTCGACGCGGGGAAGCCGGGCAGTGAGACCGGGATGAATCTAAAGGCTGGCATGCGGCTGAAGTACATGGGAAGCAAATCGTGGTTGGCCCCCTGCGCTACCGGGGCAAGGCCTCCGCAGAGCTCGCGCCCCTGACGTGCTACGCGGACCTCGAGGTCTACAGCACGCCCGCCCCGACGGTCCACATAGCGCAGCAGCAGCCGGCGCGCCAGACCGTCGCGGCTTCTTCCTGCTACGTCGCCGTCGGGCGCTGCGGCTACGTGCCGCCCGAGGAGCTGAGGCTGAGGCTCACGCACCACGAGCGGGACAGCGACAAGTACCATGCCGTCCGCGCCATGCTGGACGACCTTCTCAAGCTGGCCGACCACTACCTGGAGACGCCGAATTCGGCCCGTCAGCATGACCGGCGGGAGGAGCTGGAGCACAGGGCCGCCACTCACTGCAGGGAGTGCCTCGCGTCCTTCGAGACCGCCGAGAAGAAGCTCCACCACTGCCACGGCACCGGGCAGTATCTCGGGGCGCTGTGCCACTCCTGCAACATCGCGGCCCAGACGCCCAAGACCATCCCAGTGGTCTTTCACAACGGGGGCGGCTACGACTTCCACTTCCTGCTGCGCGACATCGCCACGATGGGCTCTCCCGTCAGCAGGAAGCTCGGCGAGGACAGCGACGACGAGGGCACCGAGAGCGAGGCGGAAGGAAGCGAGCCCGAGAGGCCCATGGCCAAGGCCGCGCCAAAGCCCAAGGCCAAGGCCGCGCCAACGCCCCTCACCGGCTGGTGCGCCCTGCAGGCCGCGATCAAGCAGGGCGACTACAGCCACCTCTGCCTCCGAGTCCTCTGCAAGTCGGGCGAGAAGTGCCTGCAGATGAGCTGGGCCCGCTGAGGTTCGTGGACAGCATGAACGTCTTCCCCACGAGCCTGGCCAGCATGATCGACGACCTCAGGGCCTGCACCCACAAGCAGCTGCCGGAGCTCTTCCCGCTGATGGCCTCGCTTCACCCCGAGCTGCAGCTGCGCACGCCGACCGACTCTCCGCCCCAAAGACGGCCTCTCAAACAGCGGCGGACGCACTGCGACCTGGAGCAGGCGTGGGACTGCATCCTGCGCAAGCTGCCCATGCCCTTCGAGCAATTCTGCGGCGCCGAGGCGTGGGAGATGCCCGCGGTGTGGGAGCAGCACTGCTACGACAGCGTGCTGGCGGGGAAGGCGGTGAGCGCAGAGGACCACCGGCTGGCCGTGAAC
This sequence comes from Effrenium voratum, assembly GCA_963377175.1. NCBI lineage: Eukaryota > Dinophyceae > Suessiales > Symbiodiniaceae > Effrenium > Effrenium voratum. Next base: position 11,498 of record CAUJNA010000066.1, read on the forward strand.
ACCGCCAACGTCATGGGGTGGGAGACCTTCCGCGAGTTCCACGACTGCTACCTCCACACCGACGTCCTGGCCCTGGCGGACGTGATGGAGAGCTACCGGGACTCCTTCCGGGCGCAGTCGGGGCTCGACCCCATCCACTACGTCACGCTGCCCGGGGCCGCCTGGGACGCCATGCTGCGGCACTCGGCCCGCAAAACTCCCATTCACCTCATCACCGACGAGCAGGCCTACAGGGACGTGCGGGCCTCCGTCATGGGCGGGCTGAGCTGCATCTTCCAGCCCTTCGCTCAAGCCAACAACCCCGAGCTGGGCGAGGAGGACTACAACCCCGAGGAGCCTGTCAGCTGGATCTTGTACTTGGACTTCAAGGGCGCTTACGCTCCGCCAGGCTCTGCGCCCTTCGACCTCGTGATGGAGTTCCTCGTGGGGCCCCCGCCTCTGGGGCCCGCTCCGACACTGCCGCTGCGGCTGAGCCGCTGCTGGGCGTAGACTGTCGGAACCTGAAAAAAAGAAAGATCCCGAGCTCTCGTTTTCTCGCCTTCTCGCTTTTATGATTTCGAACCGCCGCAGCTGCTCAAAGAGATGACTTCCTCTGCGGCCTTCCGGTGCGTGCAGGCTTGGCTCCTGGAGAAGCCCGCTGCGTGGGCGGACGAGGACGCTCCCTGCATTGCGGCTGCTCTGATCAGCGGCCTCCCTGCGACATGCTACGCAAGCGGCCCCGCGAGGACGCGCTGCTCGAGGCAGAGCGCTCGCACCAGCGCGCTCGCATCGCGGGCCTCCTCGATGAAATGCTGCGCTGTGGGGAGCTGGAGCGCAAGAACAGAAATCTCCGCCGGCGGGTGGGCGACCTCAACAATATCATCGACAGAGATCGCAAGCGAGCCAGGGAGCGCGTTGAAGAGCTGGAGCGCAGCAACAGAATTCTCCGCCTGCGGGTGGCGCGCTCGGTGAGATCCTCGCGCAGCGCACAGATGATGGAAAAAAGAGATCCCGAGCTCTCGTTTCGCTTTCTCGATAATGCTCATTCGAACCGCAGCTGCTCAAAGAGATGACTTCCTCTGCGGCCTTCCGGTGCGTGCAGGCATGGTTTATGGAGAAGCCCGCCGTGTGGGCGGAGGCGGACGTTGCCAGCCTTGCGGCCGCTCTGATGGTCCAGCAACCTCCCGCGCGGGCTCGCGAGGATGCGCTGCTCCAGGCCGAGCGCCTGTACTACCGGCTCCGCATCGAGTACCTTGAAGAGGATCTCCTCACCGAAGCTGCGCGCAATGGGATTCTCAGCGGGATGCTGGAGCGCTGCTACGAACGCAGTGAGCGAGATCTAGCGAGGCTGCGGATGGCGCTGGAGCGGGCTGCTCGGCTTGAGGAAGAGAACAGAAATCTTCGCAGGCGAACGCACTGATGAGCTTGGACTCGCATAAAGAAAAAAAGCCCGCCAAATCCTCGAATGGTCCCACATGCTCGATCACCCGCCGCAGCTGCTCTAAGCTATCATGACTTCCTCCAAGGCCTTCCGGTGCGTGCAGGCATGGCTTCTGGAGAAGCCCGCCGCGCGGGCGGACGCTCCCTGCCTTGCGGCTGCTCTGACGGCCCAGCGGCCTCCCAACAAGCGGCCTCGCGAGGATGCGCTGCTTAAGGCCGAGCGCTCGCACCAGCGCCGCCGCATCGAGCTCCTCAAGGAGCAGCTGCGCGCCGCGGACTTGGATGCCCGACGCCTCGCGAGAAAGCTCGAAGACACCGAGCCCGCAGCGGTAATCGAGGAAGAGGCGGGTCAAATCTTCACGGCTCTTCGCACCCCGGCCACGCGCTCGCAGCGGGCAGAGCTTGCCCTGCGCTGGTTTGAGGCTGGCATCACATGGCGCGCGCGGTGGGGCGATGACGACGACGAGGGCCCCCAACCCGACGCTGAGGAGCTCCTCAGTGAGTGGCAGGCGGAGCTGTCGGAGACGTTGTAGAGACGTAGAGGCACACGTAGAGGCACAGTCAAAAAGGAGGTGGGAGCCTGGGGCCTCTCTGTAGCCTCCGCTGGCGGGATTGCACCTCCAACCCCCGCGGTTCGGGAGCTGAGTTTTCGGGACTTTTCGGAGATCCCTGTGCACCACCTTTTCCGGCCACCCCTCCAAGCCAAACCTCGCCCCCGTCTCCCCGCTCTCGGCGGAGACAACCCTGTATACCTTTTCGCTCCAGGCTATCTCGTTGACCCTGTAGGAGCCCCTGCTTTCGATCGGCTTAACCCTGATCCGAACCATATCCCCGACCTTGATTTCCGGGCGGGTCACCTTGTGCTTGGCCCTGCGTTCGATGTTGCGCAGAGCAATCTCTGCCATTTCGGGGTCAGAGTAGGCGAGGTTCGGCGCCACCTGCGTGGTAGCGTGCTTCCTTCCGTTGATTTGGCTCAAGATGTCGGCCAGCATGAGGTGCCACTGCCCCCGCCGGCCCGCTCCGGCTGCTATGCGGCGCAACATGGCCTCCTTGATGGTGCGGATGGTGCGCTCCGCGAAGTAGGCGTGGCCCCTGGTCACCTGCTTCTCGTTGTCCCAGAAATCCATCAGCTCCTTGAACTCCCTCTTGAACTCGGAGCCGTCGTCGGAGTACACGTTGGCCGGCACCCCCAGGGCTTGGAACACCTTCTTCATGCCCGCCGCGGTGGTGCTCGCAAGACGGTCCTTCAGCGGCTCCGCGGCCACTTTCTTGGTCAGCGCATCGATGGCCACCAGCATGAAGGGGTAGGGCTTGCCCCCGAAGGCCTTCATGTTGGCCAGGTCCACCTGCAGCTGGTTCATGGGCTCCAGAGGCACGAAGCTGTTGTAGCCTCTCTGCGGCCGGTCCTGGTTCACCCGGAGGCCGTCCAGAAACGCCTTCACCTCCCCTCTGGAGATGCTGGGGTCGCGCACCTGGGCCTGCTGCAGCGTCTGCGCTATGCTGCCGAAACCGGTGCGGGGATCCTCGTAGACGGCCTTGATGGTTCGCCTGCGGGCGTCGGCCATGTTTCTTATGGATTCTTCGGCCCCCGCTGGGCCTGCCAGGCTTCCACCTCGTCCAGCCGGGCCTGGAAGCCCTTGCACACCCCCCAGAGCCGCTGGTGAGGTGCGAGTAGTCGAGGGTGACCATCTCCGTGCCGTCGCTCCACCTCGCGGTGCCCGTCAGGTTCTTCCACTTCGCTCCTGTGAAGTCGTTTGACGCGAAGCCCAGCCTCAGGTCCTCGTTCATGTCCGGGCGCTTGTACTGCTTGGCCTCCACGGAGTCGAAGAGCTGCTGGAGCTCTGCCACGTCGGCCTCGGCCATCTCCGTCTTCACCCAGCTGTCCGACAAATTCGTGAAGCTCGTGTTGCAGACCACGTTGCCCGTGTTGCCCGCGATCACGAGGCAGCCGGGGTTCCTCTGGTTCGTGGTCAAGGACAGCTGCGACGAGAGGCTCTTCGTCTGCACCAGCGCCTCATCGTTGATCATGATGAGCTCGCACTGGTGCGTCCCGCCGTCCCGCTCCAGGAAGACCCTGGCGCTCTGGTTGCCCAGCGGCCGCAGCTCCGGGCCGCTGTCGGAGGCCGCGCTGTTGTTGGAGATCTGCAGCTTGCTCCAGCCCGCCCAGTTCTTCGTCAGGAAGAGATCGTCCGAGAAGTCTGAGGTGTTGGTCACGATGAGCGGGTTGGAGGCGAAGAGCTGCGGCGCGGAGACCGTGCCCGAGCTCGTCACGTCGCCGCAGACCACGCTGCCCGTCGACACTCCGCCGCTCGTGGCCGTGAAGGTGCAGTCCAGGCTCTCGCAGTCCAGCGGGCCCGCGGAGGCCGCCCCGGTGATGGTCAGCGTGGCGCCCGTGAGCGCGCCGGTGGCTGCGAAGCTCGCCGCGGTCGCTGCGCCCGAGGCCGTCAGCGTGCCCGTGGACACGTCGCCCACCGTGGTGAAGTTCCCGGCGTTGGCCGTGTTGTTGATGGTCAATGTGCTGCCCGTGATTCCTGTGGCGGAGCTCAGCAGGCCCACGCTGGCCGCGCCGCTGATGCTCAGCGAGCTGCCTGACACGGCCCCTGTGGACGACAGCGCGGCCCCGGCGACGGCGCCTGTGGCTGTGAGCGCAGCGCAGGAGACTGTGCCCGAGGCGTCCACGCCCGTGGTGAACACGTCGGTGCAGTTCACGTCGTTGCACAGCAGCTGGTCGCAGCCCACGTTGCCCTGCGCGGTGAGCCCGTCCAGCGTGGCCGAGCCCGTGAGGGCCAGCGAGTCCGCCAGCAGGTCCGTTACTGAGACAGACTCTCCCTCGAAGGCGCTGGCCCTGATCTGCATGCTGTACAGGTCCAGCGTGCCCGCCGACTGCTGCACCAGCCCGGGGATAGAGCCGCCGAAGGCTCCGAAGTGCAGCTTGGCGATTCCGCCCGGCGGCACCGAGAAGTCCAGGCGCGCCGTGCTCCAGACGCCTTGCGAGGGCGTGCCGAGGAAGGTGCCGGTGACGCCCACGTAGTCGTTGTCGGCCGCGCTGACGTACATCACCAAGTTGGAGGCCGTGCCCAGCCTGTACCGGCAGCCGAAGGTGTAGCGTCTCCCCGGCGTCAGCGTGTAGGTGCGCACGATGTTCCAGGCGAAGGCGCTCAGGGTCATGGCGTAGCCCTCCAGCTGGAAGCCTCCCACAGTGAAGCTGGCCGAGGCCACGGAGCTCTGGCTGTTGGAGCGCACCAGGAAGTTGCCTAGCGTGGTGAGCGTGGGTTCCAGCAGCACCTCGCCCAGGGTGGCCAGCGTGACGTCGTCGGCCCCTCCGTCGAGGAACTCGTGCTTCAGCAGCAGCGCCGAGGCCGCCGTGTCCTCCTCCGCCTCCACCGCGTTGCCGGTCTCCAGGGTTGCGTCCAGGATCTGGAGGCCGTTGACGTCCACCGTTCCAGCCGTCTGGTTGGGCAGGCCCGGCGCCTGGAAGTGCGCCCCGAAGTGCAGCTTCGCCACCCCGTTTGGAGGCACTGTGAAGTACATCTTGGCAGTGCTCCAGGCACCCTGGTCGCCCACGAAGCTGCCGTACAAGGGGTCGTAGACGTTGTCTGCCTCGGACATGTACACCCCGAAGTTGGAGGCCGTGCCGAGCCGGTAGCGGCAGGCGAAGAGGAGCTCTCGGCCCGGGGTCAAGTTGTAGGTGCGCACGATGTTCCACGGGTTCACCGCCAGGGTCAGGGTGTAGCCGTCCACGCTTACTCCCGCGGTGTGCGTGGCCAGGACCACGCTGCAGCCGCTGCTGGGGCGAACCGTCCAGTTTGGCAGCGAGACGTCCGTGGGGCCCAGGATCTGCTCAACAATGGCGGCCACCACCTGTCGGCCCCTCCGTGCCTCCGTCGTCCGGAAAGCGCACTTGCAGGGCCGAGGCCGCGAGGCTGCCTCCGCGGACTCCGAGCTTGCCGGCGAGGAGGCGATTACTTGCGGATTGGTGTTAGTAGCTCTGAGCAACGCGGCGGGCGGATTGTCGAGGCCGTGGTCGCTGTCCTGGTTCTGCGGCTGAGCTGTACGCCCAGCGCCGAGGTGATTTGGTTTGGTTTGTGAAGCCCGCCCAGGCCGGCGCGTTACAACTCCGCCGCTGCCGGAAAGCTGCAGGGCTGCGAGCTCCGCGAGGATTGCGTCGAGGGCGCTCTGGAGCGTGGTCTCGCTGGCCGAGAGCGCGGCGTTCGTGGCGTATGAGGCCAGCAGCGTCGCGTCGGCCTTGGCCCCCTGGAGCGCCGCGATGCTGGCGTCCCGGCTAGCAAGCTGCGCTGCGACGAAGGCCTCGGTGGCGAGACCCAGCAGGGCATTTGCTATCTTGGTGTCTACCTCCAGCGGCGTGTCCAACCCGTCCACCGTGGAGAGCAGGGAGGCCAGCGCGCTTGCGTCCGCCTTGCCGAGGAGGGCGGCGTCCAGGGCTGCCGTGGTGACGGCGTCCAAGAGGGCCGTCGCTATCTTAGAGTCCACCTCCGAGGAAGTGTCCACGGCCGACTGCAGGGCGTAAGCAGTCAGGGCGCTGGCGTCTGCTTGGAGGCCTGCAGCCCCGAGATGGAGGCGTCTCGGCTCGCAAGCTCGGAGGCCAGCGCCGCGGCGGTGACGGCCCCCAGGAGAGCGTTGGCCACCTTGGTGTCCACCTCCAGCGGCGTGATCCTCGCCGCTATGTCCAGGGAGTGTTGGTCCACCACCGTCTTGAGACCGTAGTTGGCGGCCACCGTGGCCAGCGTGGCGTTGTTGGCCGAGGCGATGGAGCCGTTCATGGCCGCCGTGGTGCTGTAGTTGGACAGCTTCAGGTCCACGCCGTCCGGGGTGCTCTTGTGGCCACCACGCCCTCCAGCACGTCGAAGGCCGACTGGTCTGCCTTGTTGGAGAGACCCGTGGTCAGCGAGCTCTGCAGCGCTGCGATGCTGCTTCCGTGCGCGGCCACCTGACCGTCCGTGGTGGCCAGGGCCGCAGCCGTTGCTAGGGGCGCAATCGCCGGCGCCAGCGCGCTGCTGTCCAGCTTTGAGGCCAGCTCTGCGGTGACTCTGTCGTCCAGGGACTGGATGGCGGCGGCGTTGTTGCCGGAGTCGTGTTCACCGCCAGGTCAGTTACTTGAGCATAGGGCGTCAGAGCGAGGGCCAGCTGTCCTGCTGTGACGTGCGTGCCGTCAGTCACCTCTCCGTTGTCCAGGACCTCCGGGATGTTGCCCGTGACAGGTCCTTCAAACATGTTTTCTTAGGAGTAGGTCTATAGCGCAGGGGTGTTGTACTTTCGCAGCGCTCCCTCACTTGAGTCGCTATGGGACATTCGGGGGCAGGGTGGTATGATTGCGTATCACCCCGTGCTACCAGTACGCGAAGTGGCGCAGTGTCCTATAAAATCGGCCACTGGGCATGATGCGATGAATTGACCGAAAATGTCGGTCAAAAAAAACGCTTGGGACACCTCGGCCACATGACGAGACCTGAGCACCTTGCCCATTCATGAACCATTGATGAATCACCATTAGGATGATCAGGGGCGGACCCGGGAGGAATCGAGCCCGAGACCTTTTTAGGAACGGCTTTGAGACAAGCGTATGACTACTGGCAGGATCAACCAGGTTTTGCAAACCCTTGGAGTTTCGAGGTTGATGCTTTGAGGGAAAACATCCCTCAATTCAAACTCCCGTGCTACCACACAAACTCGCTTTTCCATCGCGCACTTTTCGGCCCCAAAGAGAGCGGTGACGAAGCGGTGACATCGCGGTGAGACCGTTTTTGGACCAAAAAGCGCCGTTTTGGACTGGTAGCGAGAGCCCATGGTGAGATGGCTAAGGCGTTGCTCTCCGTAGCGACGTTTCGGAGGTTCGATTCCTCCCCGGGACCTCGGCGGGCTGACGTGTTAGAGACCGGTGACATCGGCGGTGACGAGTTCAGCGGGCTGACGCGTTACGTGGAAGAACCTCGGCAGGCTGACGTGTTACTCGGGAGCACCTCGGCGGGCTGCCGCGTCAGCCAGTGAGACACTGGCTGACTCTGGGCTGTGCCTCGGCGGGCTGACGTGTTAGAGACCGGTGACTTCGGCGGTGACAAGCTCAGCGGGCTGGAATTCGCAGGTTTTTCGGGGCAGAATACGGATTTCGGAGCACTGCGAACACCTGGCCGTTTTCAGCGCTTTTTGCACCAAAAACGGAGTGGTGACAAAGACCGGTGACATCGGAAAAACGTTCAGCGGGTTGAAGAATTTGGCTGTTTTGCAGGGTTTTTGGTCAAATAATTAGGTCCCTATAAGCAGCCTTTCCTTACTACTACAATCAAGCAAAATCATGCAACACCATGCAAAACCATGCAAAATCATGTCATGCAAACCATGCAAAATCGTGCAAAACGAGCTATTTGTCCCGTCCGTACATCTATGTACGGACGGGACGAATAGCATTTTGTAGCGCAAAACCGTGCGAAACCGGCTGTTCTCCCGAAACCGTGTAAAAGCTATTCTCCCCAACCATACGGGCACGTGTGATCGGGGAGAATGCGCGGCCGAGCAAAAAAAACTGGACCCGAAAAAAAAGAATGGCAAGTTGGGCGAGACAACAACAGCAGATCACGGAGGCTGTGGACGGGGGCGGATGGAGCCGTCGCGCTGAACTTGCGGCGCGGCCGGGTGCCGGTGAACGACGAGACATCCGGCCCACCTCACGGAGGAGCAGGTGGCAGCGAGTCATACAAGAACTCAGGACTGAGTGGAGACGCTCCTGCGCCAGCGCATAAGTTCTAGCTGTTCTGCAAGAAGGACGTGCTACAGAGCGTTTGAGGATAAGCCACGTGCATGCTACGTCACGATTGAAGGCGCCTCTCCGCCGAGGAAGTGCAAGAGTTCTGCGTGTGGCGCAACGCCCCGATGCGCGTGCTGAACTTGCAGAGCGACCTCGTTGGACAGCGACCCAGCGCTGCACCGTGTGTCTTGGCCTTTGACGGGCACTGCTACATGACAGAGCCGTGAAGTGGGTGCTAGAGGCAGACGGCGCGCGTGCTCCACCAGGGCGAGGAGGACCCTGCCGCCCTTTCATGTGTGGAGGTGCTTTGACAAGGTGGGCTGTGCTGAGGCGGCGCCAGGATCCGAGAGCTGCCAGCACGAGGTGCTGCGGAGGTGGTGCAAGGCGCGGAGCAGGAGTAGGGCCAGCCCTGGCAGGTTGGCGCACGAGATGTGCTTCAGGCGAAACAGAAAGTGCCCGGCGCGCGGAGAGGCAGATGGCCGCGACGGCTGCGCGCTGTGCGGTGACGGCTGGCACCTGCGAGGTGGGCCGCACGGTGCCAGTGAGGCAGGCCTGCGGGCAGCACGCAGACCCTGCAGGCGACTGCCACAGCGAGAAGACGAGAGAGCGCGCCCACCAGCTTGGAGAGCCGCGTTGTTGCCGTACGTGGGGCCCGGCTGGCACCCGAAGGTCTCTGGACCTGGACGTCTGCCGCTGGGACCACATTGTGTTGGGTATCTCGCGCGGAGCCACGTGGACGCGGCGACGCTGGTCCGAGGGCAAGGAGCCTCTCTCTTTAGAGGGGGTTTCCCAAATGGCTTATATTCTACCTGAGAGGCTCCTGGCACTCGTCCGTCCAGCATTTGACCTCGTCCTGCGAAGGATTCGAAGTCTAAAACGCTGCGTGCAGGCGTGTGGCTGCAAAATAATGACCCCTAGATATGCTTGCAAAATGCCCAGCAGCTGCGTTTCTGCAAGGCGAGCTAAAAAAACAGGGGAAAAAAAGAAAGCCAAGCCAAACCAGCCAGAAAGCCAGCCAGGAGCCAAACCAAACCAGCCAGGAGCCAAGCCAAGCCAGCCAGAAAGCCAGCCAGGAGCCAAACCAAACCAGCCAGGAGCCAAGCCAAGCCAGCCAGAAAGCCAGCCAGAAAGCCAGCCAGGAGCCAAACCAAACCAGCCAGAAAGCCAGCCAGAAGCCAAGCCAAACCAGCCAGGAGCCAAACCAAACCAGCCAGAAAGCCAGCCAGAAGCCAAGCCAAACCAGCCAGGAGCCAAACCAAACCAGCCAGAAAGCCAGCCAGAAGCCAAGCCAAACCAGCCAGAAAGCCAGCCAGAAGCCAAGCCAAACCAGCCAGAAAGCCAGCCAGAAGCCAAGCCAAACCAGCCAGAAAGCCAGCCAAAAAGCCAGCCAGGGTTTCCTTTTGAGGGGGCTCGCCTTGCTCTCACACGCTTTCGTCATGGGCTAAGTTGCGCCGGCCATTGGCGAACGCAAAAGCCCTGTTCCATGTCAGATTGTACATTAACTGGATGACTATTGCATCCGCGAGAAAAAGAGTGTCCTCGGCCAGAGAGAGGGGGCAGACCACAACACACCACACCAAAACCCAAAAGAACAGAAAACAAGGAAAACCCTCAACCCTGGCCCCGGACGAGACGGTAATAGTTGATCCTATGCAGTTTCGCTCTGAAATCAATATCTTCAGGCTCTGGGCACACTTGCTTGCTAGGCAGGCTTAGGTGTCTGCTCGTTGCCGGTTTCCCCTTCTGGGAAGAGAAATATCGATACAAGATTTCATGTGTCTTCTGAAGAAAAGGCAAAGCCGGGCGGATACGGAAGCCGTTCGCCTTGAAGTGGATGCCAAAATGGCTTGTGTTGCATTTTGCCTGTCCATACTGCCAAGGGAGTAGATCCTGTCGAAGCACCTTCCCAAGCGTACTGACAGCATTTCGAAGAGAATATGCCTCAGCCCCGAGTGTGCGAGATGGCATTGCGTGGATGGTGTGCACACCTGGAGTGAGATATAACTCATAATATCCCTTTTTAGGGTCAGGCACTGGGATTTCAAGACCACTGTGCAGGCGGAAGGAAACTAAAAGTTCTATCCAGGTAACATGTATGTCTGGCGACTCTGATACTGGCCAAGAAATTTCTCCGAGCCAGGTCATCAGGTGCTTATTGAACGTCGTACCCCATGGCGACGCAGTTCTCCAATCATCTGTGTCCGGCCATTGGAAATAGGGGTTCCTCTGGTGGAAACTGACATCCAATTCTCTTGGTGGGTCCTGGATTACAGCTTTAGACGACGGTTTGTCGGCAATTCTCAGCTGATGCATGTACTCCCGAAGTGCACCAGCAATGCCAACATAAAGCTTTGGCCAGTATTCTTCATCCTCTGGAAGCTGGAGTACTGGTTGGCCACGGTCCAAGTGTGCAGCGGCCTTTGCTGCGGCATCTGCACTGTCGTTTCCGAAAGAGTGGAAAGCAATCGTTCCGGAACCTAGCGGCGACACATGGCTCTTCACCTTAGTAAGGCGAATTTCCCGAGATTCCAGCGGCCAAGCATGCAACGCACTATGTACATGAATTACAATGTCCGTGTTGGGCTTGGTAGCCCATGCTGCCGGTGTGGCACCATGCAAAAGTTTCTCAGTGGTGTCCAACGCATATTTGCAATCCGAGATTATGTTCACGTTCTTTGCGACACATAATGCCCTGGCAATAGCAAGTAGCTCTGCCCTTGGCACAGATTGTCTGTGGGGCACACGTTCCTGACAAATGGTCTCAAAATGGCTCTTCGGGTCTGCACGCAAGCTGGTGGTCACGGAGCGTTCCCCAAAGCCTGGCAGTAGGTCACGCACAACTGCATATCCCGCGGAGGTGAAGTGTGCAGATTTCGTGGCAAAAGCACTACCATCCGTGTAAAGATTACATGGCGTATCATCCTGGCTGAGCGTAGTCGGGACACTGAAATTATCTGCAGGTGGAGGGCGCAGGCCCGGTGGCTTGATCACCCACGCAGAGGCTGCCTCAGTCTGTGTCAAGCGTTGAAGCACTGGTTGCTGAATCCTGACACTTTCAGTTGCAATGCAAGTGCACAATCTGTGTGCAACGGTATCCGGCTGTCCGCACAATTTGCAAGCTTGTGTGATGTCCTGCCAGTGGGCTGCGTGCTTGTTGGTGGGGATACCACCAGCCAAGTATGTCCGGACAAGTTTTGCATCTCGTTCTGGGATATTTCTGAGGGCTTTGCACGTAGTGGCAAGGTCTAAATCCCCAAGAGTCTCGAGTCCCTGTCGGGCACGCAGCTGCTGGGTGGATTTCAATTCCCAACAACGCAAAAGCATGGTTTCCAAGTCCAAGACACAACTGCGGAAGAAGTGCATAATCCTGCCCTCAGGCAGCTCAATCATTCCATCGTCGTGCAAGGTGATCCTTAGAGAGGTCATGTAAGCACCCAAGGCTTTGGCCGGGCCATATGCCTTATTATGGTCCTTGGCACCTTCTTTCATCAAAGGCCAAAAATCTGCAAAACGCTGGGGGAAGTTCCCACATGCACGTCTGGCCATGCGGCAGGCACGGATTATCAACTCGATCCGCGGATCGAGTCTACCGCTTCTATAAGCGAGCATTGCGATCTGCGGGCAAAGACCTTTATTCGGCTTGGCGATTATGGATGCAACTGCACGTCTCAATTTAGCTATCGGCCGTTCCCCTACGTAATGGCCTTCACTGCCATAAAACGCCGTTGCGTAGGGCCCTGCCGAGACTGCTTCCATGCGCGCCTCCTGTGGCATTGGGAGGGATGCGAGAATTTTCGTGCGTCTCAGCCCTTCCTCGAGTCTGAGTTTGTACTCGCCATGGCAAAGGAATTTTTTATAGTTGAAAGCGCATCCTAGATTTACCGCGGATCGCTTGGATTTGAAGGTTGGTTGGTGTTGGAGGTGTTTTTCCGGGGTAGTGCTCCACGACCAAGATTTATCCTGATCTAAACGAAAACCCCACTGATGGAAAAAATCTAAAGCAATTTCCGCTGCAATAGCCATGTCAGTCTCTGTCTTAGTAATGATCTCGATATTGTCTATGTAAATTAGCGGTTGCGCTGTTGCATCTTTGGTAATAGCCCAGTGCAACTGTGCTCCGATCATGACTGCCGCAGCCACACTAAACGGATCTCCTTCTGGAACCCCACACGTGGCCTTCCTGGGGAGGCTGTGGTCGCCTTGAATAACAACAGAACGCTTCAAGTGGTCGAGCAAGTCAATCCAGCTGTCAACGAACGCAGTAGGTAATCCAAACCGAAGCATTAATGTTCTCAACATCATGCGCGGAATGCCATTAAAGAATTTCTGCAAGTCGGTAACACATCCGAACAACGGGGAATCTTCGGTCAGTGCCTTCTCAATCAAGTATTGAGTATGGTACCAAAGGAAGGCCCCGTCGCGTTTTGGGAGCCCTCCCACGATGGATGGTGGGAGTGTGAATGACAGGTGCAAAAGGACTTCTCTGGCAATACACTTCATGCCTAGTCTATAAAGGAGGCCAAGGATATTAATCGGGCGGCCATCTTTGACTTGGTTTGGCTCTGCAATCTTTCCGGGTAAAACAACTCTCGCCCACTGAAGGGTGTCCGGCCAGGGCTGTTGGCCATGCAGGTAATGGTTAAAGATTTGCACAAAACATGCCAGAGCAACGTCACCGAGTGCACTGGTTTCCTGCAAACGCCATCCGTCTGCTCCGATAGCAGTCTCAGTGTTTGTGTTCACGATGGCCTCCTTGAGTCCGTCAAGTGTTAAGGTGCAAGTCGGCGCAATCTTCCAGGCAGCAGGTATATCAAGCTCTGCAAGGTCCCCACCCGGGGGTGGGGCACCCTCCCAAAAGGTCGACCAAAAACCGAAGAAGGCATGCTGGGCCTCAGCTGGGCTATGGTGCCAGATCTTGGCATCAATTTCAACGGTTTGTTCACATTCACCTGCATCCTTGAATGCAAGGGTTCCATCGCACTGTGAGATCCATCTGCAATGGTCCGGCAAGACTACATGTGCGAATTCAACCTCCGGGCGGAGCACCCTGTACACAGGGGGACCTTTGCATCTGGAACGGACCCGTTGAGCAACCAATTTGATTTGTTCCTTGACCGAGGACAACCAAGGGTTTTTTGGTTTTCTTGTACGCCGGTGCGCAAGTTTGTTACCTGACTGTTTCCACGAGTCATGCAAATCTCGTGTCCAGCTGTCCCTGTTCCGCCTCCTGTCTTCCGCAACAATTTCCTTAAAGTGCTTATCAAGGATGGAAAGGAGGGAAGTCACTTGGGGAACGTCCGGGTATTCTCTCAAGGTTTGTCCGGACCATTGCGGGAAGTCAGGGAGGAAACCTTTCGCTCTCCGCACTGCTTGCCAATCGTCATTTACAGTAGGAAGGAAATCCGGGCCGTGTTTGTAAAGCATGCGTTTTATACTTTCAAGTCTGCGAATTTGGCGTGTGCACTGCTTTGCGACTACACTTGTTCCACCAAGTGGTGGCGCGAAGTCTCCTTGTCTGGCAAACTTGCTTTCTTTCTTAATGGGACACATTTTGTACACGGGTGGTTTACCCCTACCCCATTGACCTTTGGAAAGGCCCTGGAGGTCCGCCTCCAAAAGGCACGCATTTATCGCTGCCTCTGCCGTCCTGGACCAGGTCTCAAGGCTGACACTTCCAGGGGCTTGCGTGTCCAAGTCTTGTTCACACATAGCCGTGACAAAGTGGTCATCATGTTTGTCTTTGTCAATCGCAGACAATTGTGCCTTCGTCAGCGGCTTCGGGATTTTCCAGACTTTAGTGCTCGTGGGCACATCATGCAAATGGAACGCAATCGTGATCGGTTTGTGCTGTGGGAAAAGGTGGCCACGATGAACTGTAATTGAATGTACCGCGCCCGCCAGTTCTGCCGAAAAAAGGGCAGTGTCGTTCTTCGAGTCCTCCCTGTATGTAGGAAAGGTAGGCGTGCCCAGGCATTCTTCCGCAAAATCATGGGCCTCCGACCAACCTTTTGCCTGCAGGATAGGCCAGATGGTGGTTTCACGTGGAGGTTGGTTGAAGTCACCAGCAATTATTGCTGGTCCTCCCCATTCTGAAACCCGAACCTGTGCGCGATGTAGCAAAGCTTCTGATGCATCTTTACGATGCAGAAACCAAGAATCATCTCGCACATGCAAGTAGATTGTCACAACCAAAACATGCAAATGACCAAAGCGAAGTATCGTCTCTTGGTATCTAGTGCTCTCCCACTCATCCAGCAAGGTCTGGCATTCAGGAGCTCTGGATGCCGATCCTGTAATGCAGCCAACTCCGCCGAAAAGTGGGCGGAGATTTCTGGAGGCATCATCTGTTCTATCAGCGCATGGCGAGCCCGAATGGAAACGGAGCTTGTGTCTGTTCGCAATCTTCTTGACATGCTGAATGCAGTACAAACTTGCTGAGGTTTCGACAAGACTGATTGCACCTGGGAATTTGCTCCACAACTCAAAAACGTCATCTGTGGAAGTCCTTAGTTTGGTGATGTTGATGGTGGTGTGATAGAAAAGGGGTTTCGTCAAATCCGGTCCTGGATTCTCTGCTTCACCAAGCCTGGGTAGTTTGTCCCAAGGGATATTAAAATACCTCCGGGGAAATCTGTGTTGCACGCTGATCTGCTGACTGCGAGCAAAAGGACATATGGCATGCATGCACATAACAAATTGGTCATCATCAATCAAATGAAAAGCCGTCCATGGAAAATGGCAAACCCACCCGACGCGGGAGCAAGCGTGAAACCGTTTTCCATGTACCGCCTTGCCAATCTTCATGACATGTTTGTCATCCCAAATGCGTCCTGGTTCCCAGGAGGATCCGGAGATCTCAAGGTCAGTCCCTGCATAATGGTGACAACTGTTTGGTCCTGCTGCGAAACATAGGAAATATGAAACGTCTCGTCCTTGTAGGCAATCATATGCCCTCCTGATGGTAATGTGCACGTAATCGTGGTAAAAAGCGAAGCTCTTTGCGCAAGCCAAGCTACCACTGAAAAAGAAATGGTAAAAGCAGAAGGCGGCCGTTCCCCGATGCATCGCCCCTTGCTGTGAAAGGCCAAGAAAAGAGAGCGTGTACCAGCTTGAAGATTGACTTCCCCAATCCGAAGGATTACACCTGCAAAATTCAAGATGGCATGCGCTGCCTTCCTTTGCCACTCTAATCCATGCTCGCATCATCCTGTGGGATTTTGGCACGCTTGTTGGCATTTGATCCATCGGTGCCCAACCCACAAGAAGGACGTCCTCTGAGGAGGGCTTCCATGGACTGCATGAGATGATTTGTCTGGTCCCGCATGGCTTTGTCCAAGGTCTTCGTGAACGATTCCTTAACGTCCTGAAGATCCTTCTGAATCTGGTCCGTCTTCTGCTCCGTTGCCTCTGATCTGGTCTGCAACTGACGCATGGTCGACTTGAGCTCGTTGACCTCCGATTGTACTGCAGAGATCTGCTTTTGCTGCTGCTGAAAATGCATATCCTGACCTGATGGTTGGGCCAGCGATTTGGCCCAAGGGTCATGCTGCTGCAAAATGTCTTTGCTTTTCCCCTTGCCTGCCCCTTTGTTTGCTCCAAAAGCCAGAATTGGGCTTGGCGTCGCCTTCCTGTCCGGCAAAGGTTGAAAAAGCATGTTCTTTCCATTGATCGCAAACTGCGTCTCCTTGAGTTTTTCTTCTGTACAAACTTTCCAATTGGCACCCAATTTCCTGAGCGGCTTTCCCTTGATTTGTGCGCCCTCCAGAAAAGCCGCAATTGTGTCCATCGTTGCTGAGCTTGGTGCACCCAAGAGAAGCCAGAAAAATTTTGCTTCAATCTGGAGCGGGATTGTCCGTCCTGGGTACATCTCCGCAAAAGCCTTCTGGAAATCAGCGTCTTGGAGTCGAATGCCCCGTCCTGTGCGGCCCCGGATGAGTCCCTGGTGTCCTGGTGTTTTGGAAATGGCATCTGCTGTCTCCATGTCCTTTGGGATCCACAAAATTCTGAATTCCAATTTCGTCTGCTGGTTCTCCTCGTTTTTGATCTCCACATAGTAGGGCGGAAAAGTGAAGCCACTCTTCCGAAAAAGGTCCTTGGCGATTCTCTCATTAACCTTGATCCAAATCCGAAAAGATTCAGCTTTGTCCGGGTGAGTTGGCTTATTGTGGCTCCGCCAAGATCTTCCCCATACCTCGTACACGTTACTGCCAAGCTGCAAAGTCTCAATGACGTGTTTGGCTGGCCCTTGGACAAGGTTCGCCCAGTCCGCCTGAGTATCGTCCCATTCGTCTCTGTAGGCCGTCGCAGAGATTGTGATGCTTTGCTCCACCGGGATCTGGAGGTTCTTGACCTGTCCTTGCTTGATTTTGTTTGCTCCAAATTGTAGCAGAAAAGCTTGTACCAGCAAACCACTGCCTCCGGTGTCTGTGGCCGCAAACTCAACTGCCTGGAAAGGCATGGTTGTGTCCGCAGGTTTGGTGAGAACAAGCAAACCCAACTCCTGCGTGACCAAGGGGTATTTGCCTTGCAGAATGGTAGGAAAATCACATGGAGGGATGGTGAAGACCCCTTTGCCCGACATATGAAAAGTGCCCCCAACCGTAGCTGTGCTGTCATCACTGAGCAGAAAACTACCTGATGCGATTGTAAGGTTCTCCAGTGACAGTTGAAAAAACGGTCTCGCTGGCTTCTTCTGCTTGGTCGGTTTGGCTTCTTTATCATCCTTCTGGATATGCGTCTGCTTTCCTCCTCCTGGGTGTCTCGCCGTGACAGTGATTGTCTCATGGTTGCGCAATTGCAATTGAAAGATCGTACGGGAGATGTCCAGAATGCGTGAACCCGCAAAAATCTTATACCGTGACATGTCCTCCTGAAACATGTCACCCAGCGCTGGTCCCAGCGGTGTGGTTCCCAGGGCATACAAAGTGCGTGTTGGAACACCACCTCCTGTGATGAAAATCTGTACCTGCTGATCCGGTTCAACGGCCGGTTGCAGGTTGAGTACACCTCTGTCCGCTGAAATGCCGGGGGCATAAGCATGAGGAATGAGAAATTCCGCTGCCAAAAGACTGTTGTTCCAAATTCTGCAAAGTATCTGGGCGCCAGGCTGCGTGCAAATGGAATGCCAAGCATCTGGCCGTTGTGGTTCTCCTGGAAGTGGCGATTCCTGATCAACCTCAAATGGTATCGTGGGTGTGATGCACTCATTTTCAGATAAAGCTCGGGCGCATATGATCCCACCTCCAGGCGGAATGAAAAACTGGTCCACCTGAATGCCCCTGAAAGTGAAAATGGCAGAGTCGGGCAATGCAAGGTCTTGCTGTTGCACAATCTGCGCAATGGACTGAGTTGGCTTCGAGTACACAATCCGCTTGATATCCTTGTATTGGATTCGAAAAACACATTCATGGCGGGAGACCGGCCGGAAATCATCTTCCTCCCTGAAACCAATCAAACATCTTCCATCCTGAAAAAGCAGAGCGCCTGAGTTGGTCAGTCTACATGCCTGAAAGGTTCGCACACACGACTGGAAGTTCTGAAAATCACCTGCACACTGAAAGTCCTGGCTTGCAATCATCACCCAACACGCCGCCAATGCGTGAATCTGCATGATCGCATTCCCTGTCTGCGAGCATCCCGATTGCAAGGAAACCGGCAAGTTGATTGGGTTGGTGAAGCCCATAGCCAAACAAATCTCCGGGTGCGTGAAAAACCGCGGTCTTTGATATTCATCTCTTCTCAGATTACCCAGAATCTTCGCATTCCCATTTTGCACTTCTCTGAAAAGGTGCTGCCTTGTGTAACTCCTCATCATGGTCGTGGCCGGCAGGGGGGATTCCTTTGTGACAAGTCTTTGCTGAAGAACGACCTCTGAGGAGCTAGCTGGCTTAGCTGATCTCCGGGTGCAGGTGTAAATATCCAGGTCGGCTTCACTCAGGCATGCCTGACGAGCCAGGGGTTGGGGAATCCGCTCAAACCAAGCCCCATCTTCTTCCAGATTTCTGCTTGTGCCCCAAAATCTGCGAAGGAGATCGTGTTTTTTGTCGCTGTCCCATGCAAACTGCACTGTCTCATGCGCTGCAACTCCAATGAATCGACTTCTGTCGGCCGGCACAATCGTCTTTGCATTCAAGATCTCAGCGAAGATCATGACATAATGACCATTGGCCAGTTCTCCCAACAAAGTAGCTCTCCACGACCAATCTGTCCAGACCGGTGGGACATTCTCCAAAAGAAGGAAACTTGCACCAATTCTTTCAGCTTGTTTGACCGTAGTCCGGAAAATCTCAATTGTCGTCTGAGACCATCCTTGCTGCCCACCTGCATGTGAAAATGTCACGCAAGGCCATGAAATCGTCACCACGTTCGTCCCTAGGATAGATGCTCCCATCCATGGATAATCTTGTTGCACATTTGCAACCATGACACATGATTCCTTCAGGTTTTCAGCTGTAAGTCTGTGATCCACCAGTTTCATGCCATGCGTCTCCGCATATGATAAAGCCGCATCATAGGAAACGTCCAAGGCCAAAGGGCATGTCAAGGGATAGCCATGCTGCGCCATGAATCTTGCAGCATGGGCCCAACCACCAATCCCTCCGCAGAAAGGGGAAAAAATGGTATAACCCGGGAAATCACCCTGATTGAAAAGCCTGAACTCATGGCGCATGAAAATCGAAGATTCCAACGTCAGAAGCAAAATCCGGTCTTTGCCATCTTTCTCCAAAAACGTCCTGTGGTTTCCTGTCAGTGAAAAGGTCGCATGTCGATTCACTCGCCTTGCAGAAACAAAGGCAGCTGCTGGGCATTTTGCCAAACCGCATATCTAGGGGTCATTATTTTGCAGCCACACGCCTGCACGCAGCGTTTTAGACTTCGAATCCTTCGCAGGACGAGGTCAAATGCTGGACGGACGAGTGCCAGGAGCCTCTCAGGTAGAATAGAATCCATTTGGGAAACCCCCTCTAAAGCGAGAGGTGCTATGTTCTGTGTTCGCGCTTTCGCGCGGCGCAGTCTGCAGCTGTCGCTGCAGTCGCTGCGCAGTTCGCGCAGTTCGCGCAGTCTGCGGCGGAACTCCACGCGGGCAGCAACCAAAAAATGGTTGGTGCCTGTTTCCAGCCGCGCCTGACACGCCAGCCCGCCGAGTCATACGAATCATACGGATCATACGGTCATACGGCGGCTTGGGTGCGCCACCCTGCCGCGCCTGCCTGGCATATAAGCCTCCAGCCTGCCTGCGCCACACCGAGGTCGGAATTCCGACTTCGCTCTGCGCCGAGGTCGGAATTCCAACTTCGCTTTTTTGCTCGAAAAACCCATCACCGGGCCAGCGCCGGAGGTCCGTCAGCGAGGCTGTCCTCGCCGTACCGCTGACAGAGTGTTTTTTTCACCATTCACACGCCCAGCCGTCAATCCTGGCGTGGGCACAGGATTGCCCCACTCAATCCTGGCGTGGGCACAGGATTGCCTCACTCAACCTGGCGTGGGCACAGGATTGCTCCACTCAATCCTGGCGTGGGCACAGGCTTGCCCCGGTGTCTCCCTGAAAACTCTGGAAGCGCGTCTGTGCACAAAGACGCACTCCCGGGCTCGCCGCCCAGATTGCCCGGAAAACTCCGTCAGCGTCCTGCTGTGTAGCAGGACGCTGACGGACTCGCCGCCCGGCTTCCCGGCTTCAAATTTGGCAAGTAACGCAAAGGAAATGGGGAAGATCAAGCTGTTTCCTACGACAGAGTATAGCAGCAAACAAGCCTCTGACCCCGTGGTGCCCCTGGTGCCATGCACGGGCATTTTCCTCGGGCCATCAAAATCGGGCAAAACCGTGGCTCTGATCAGCCTGATTCTGGAGCAGTATCGCGGCGTCTTTGAGAGAATTTACGTCTTCAGCCCGAGTGTGAACATAGACGACGGCTGGATCCCCGTCAAGAAGTACATTGAGGGGGACCTGGGGGTGAACACAGAGCGGGAGCAGACTATTGGGACGAGTGGGACGAGGCGGCGCTGCGGCGCATCATCCAGCAGCAGCGCAAGATCACGGAGGCGTCCAAGAAGTTGGAAATGAAGAAACTGTACCAGGTGCTTGTAGTCATCGACGACTTTGCTGACACGCCGCAGTTGCACAAGCCTCACGGCGCCCTGGACACTCTCTTCATCAGGGGCCGGCACATGCAGATCAGCACCTGGGTGAGCTCGCAGAAGCTGAGGCTCATCAGCGCAGCCGTGCGGGTGAACATGCAATTCCTCTGCTGCTGGAGGCTGCGCAACCAGCACGAGCTGGACGCCGTTATTGAGGAGCTGAGCGCCCTGCTGCCGAAGGAGCAGCTGTACCGGCTGTATGAGCAGGCAACGCGGGAACCCTACAGTTTCCTCTTTCGTCTACTACCTGAAGCCGAGGAATGAAATGTTCTACAAGCGCTTTGAAGAGCGTTTTGCACTTGAAAAAGACGCCGATGGGGGCGGCGCTCAGCTTCCTGGGCCAGAAGCTGTTCGCCAGCTCCACGCGGACCAACGCGAAGTGCGAGAATATCTCCTGCTGCACCTCCGTCGCAGCCGTCCAGCCGCCCGTCGTCCGCCGGACGGGCGGGTTCCTAAAGAAAAGGATGACCACTATCTACGTGGACAGCCGCAAGAGAGTGGCCGGCTCGGACAGCGACTTTGAGGTAGACCTGGGAGAGTCCCTGCACTTGCAGAGCGACGCCCGGCTTGCCGTCTACAAGATCCGCCTGGCCGACAGCTTCCTCTCGACGGACCGGGGCCGCTACCTCTACTGGGTTGACGCCGCGCTGGGCACGCTGAACTGGGCGTTGTTGCCCGAGGGCGCGTACACTGGCGCACGGCTGGCCGCCTGGATCAGCTCCAACTTTGCCACCGCCACCTACAGCGAGACCACCAACAGCCTGAGCGTTGCCTACGACGGCAACCGGCTCATCCTGAACGACCTGGAGCTGCGCCAGCAATTCCCTGATGCCGCGGACTACCCTGCTGCGCCGCCCGCCTCTCCCACCAAGCCCTTCAGCGTGGACCACATGCTGGGCCCGAGCTTTGTCTCCGGCGGGCAGCAGGTCTTTGAGTTCGTCCGGATGATGGCGCACAACGAGGTCTACCTGCGCTGCGCCCAGCTGGCCAACGCCAGCAGAGTGCTGGGCAACCTGGGCGACGACATCCTCTCCAAGATCACGCTGAAGAGCGGAGTGGGTACCATTGTGGAGACGGGCTCAGACGACGGGCACTTCATGGCCCTCAGGGGCCCGGTTACCCTGAGGCACATGCGCTTCCGCCTGACGACCTGGACGGCAACGTCGTCCGGCTTCGCGGGTCGTCTTTGTCGTTCGTGTTATATCTTGACCACGTATAATTAAATGGAGCCAACCGAACACGAGGCGGAGGCGCAAGAGGCGCAAGAGGCGCAAGAGGCGCACGCTGCGCCGGAGGCACCGGAACCGAAACGGCGGGGCAGGCCCCCTGGGAGCAAGAACAAACCGAAGCAGGACGTGCCTACTGAGCCGGCTGCTCCAAAGCGCAAGCCTCTCTCTTTAGAGGGGGTTTCCCAAATGGTTTATATTCTACTTGAGAGGCTCCTAGCACTCGTCCGTCCAGCATTTGACCTCGTCCTGCGAAGGATTCGAAGTCTAAAACGCTGCGTGGAGGCGTGAGGCTGCAAAATAGTGACCCCTAGATATGCGCCGCAATTTGGCTCCAGGTTGCATTTCAAGCGAGCCAACCTTTGCAGGGCTAAGAAAAAAACAAAAAAAAAAGAAAACAAGGGGTCCCAAAAAAAGGGGTCCCCGAAAAAAAGGGAAAAAGGGGTTTCCTTTGGCAAAGCTTGACATCGCTTGAAATGCAACCTGGAGCCAAATTGCAGCGCATATCTAGGGGTCTCTATTTTGCAGCCTCACGCCTGCACGCAGCGTTTTAGACTTCGAATCCTTCGCAGGACGAGGTCAAATGCTGGACGGACGAGTGCTAGGAGCCTCTCAGGTAGAATATAAACCGTTTGGGAAACCCCCTCTAAAGAGAGAGATACCGGGGATGCAGGGATTCCCTGCAGTATCCCTGCATTGAAATTCCCCCAGGATTCCTTGCTATACGCTTAATTTCTTCAACACAAGTGCCAACACAATTGCCACTCGTGTTCACATTTCTGCCGCGCCAAGCCGCGAAACCTCCACTCTCCCCGGGGTCCTTGCTATACGCTTAATTTCTTCAACATGTCGGAGTACATGTCGGATGAACATGTTCTTGGCACTCCGGGTGCGCCACCCTGCCGCGCCAACCCGCTGAACCCCCACTCTCCCCCGGGCCCTTGCTATATGTGCTATATGTGCTATATCTCACACGCCAAGCCGCTGAACCCCCACTCTCCCCCAGCTCCTTGCTATATGTACTATATGTGCTATATACTCTGTACGCGCGAAATCTGTACTATATGTGCTATATAGGGCATATAGCACATATAGTACATATAGCAAGGACCCGGGGGAGAGTGGATGTTCAGTGGCTTGCCTTGTGAGATATAGCACATATAGCACATATAGCAAGGAACCCGGGGAGAGTGGATGTTCAGTGGCTTGCCTTGTGAGATATAGCACATATAGCACATATAGCAAGGAACCCAGGGAGAGTGGATGTTCAGTGGCTTGCCTTGTGAAACCCATGGCACATTTCGCGAAATTAACGCCACTTGCCCGGCATAGACGCCAGCGTACGCGCCGCATGTTGCATGGTTTTTGCATGGTTTTTGCATGACATGTGGAACAGCTTGTTTTTTTTGCACGGTTTTGCACGCGGTTTTTTGCATGACACGAACAGCTTGTTTTTTTGCATGACACGAACAGCTTGCACGTTTTTTGCATGTCATGTGGCTCAGCCCCGTGCCCCTCCCCCCTGTTTTTTTTCCCTGTCAGGCTGCCGTACGTAGGTCGCACATCCTGGACATCCTGAACTTCGCAGGCAGGGCGGTGCCGAGCGGGCACCTAGGCAGTGCCGAGCGGGCACAGGCGGTGCCGAGCGGGCACCTAGGCAGTGTCGAGCGGGCACGTGCCGAGCGGGCACAGGCAGTGCCGAGCGGGCACGTGCCGAGCAGGCACAGGCACCCCGGTGCCGAGCTGGCACCGTGGGGGGGTGCAGTGCCGAGCAGGCACCAGTAAGTAGATGTGCCGAGCGGGCACGTGCCGAGCTGGCACTTAACTAAACGTGCCGAGCAGGCACAGCGCCGAGCGGGCACGTGCCGAGCGGGCACCGTAGGAGCGCCAAGCAGGCGCAGCTTTGAAGCAGGCGTGGAGGCCACTGTGAAAGTGGTTGAGTGGCTCGCCCAAGTACGGGTTCGCCCAATGAGTACTGGCTCGCCCAACTGGCTCGCCCAAGTACGGGTTCGCCCAACCCCTTAGTACTGGCTCGCCCAACTGGCTCGCCCAACCTCGTTTGAGCAAGAGGGAGCCCTACAACCCTCTTTCCTACCCCATCAGCCAGACCCGCCCCCCAAGATTTTATAAAATTTCATACCAATCACCCATATCAAAACCCATATAAGTTTCATAACACGTGCCTAACCAACCTCATAATCAAAATGCTTTGAGTTATTCATTTTATAGAATAACTTAAACCATTTCAAACATCCTTAACCTCATTCTTTTCTAAATTTTCTATGTGCTTCCTTGCTCGTTCGTGCCGTGCCTTGTGCTTTAATTTAATCTCACAATCACATACAGAACAATGATATTCTCTCTGTCCGTATTCTTTGTTTATTTCTCGTATTTCTTCCTTATGGTTGTCTCGGTATGTTTTTGAATATACTATTTGCTTGTCTCGGCACTTATCACAAGTTTTATGATTATCTGAAAATAATTCAATCTTTCTATGAACTCGGCAATGAGAACAACATTGTTTTTCCCCTTCATCTGCTACTGTTTCTTTCTTAATCGCTTCTCTTTTCAATTTCTTTATTTCTGACTTCCTTCTTTGCTTTTCACGGCATTTATCACAAGTTTTACAATTATTTGAAAATAAATTGTAATTCTTATCTCTTTGACAACCCGAGCAATGTTTCTTATCCATAATCTTCTAATATAATAAGCCACTTACCCTTTAAACCGTTTTTAGGCAAAATGCTTACTCAGATAGGTTGAAGGTTCAGGCAACGAAGTTGCCTAAGAGGTTTGATAAATCAAACCTATCCCCTTATCCAAAAACCCCCAACAACAAAGAGCATAACCAAAAAACCAAACAAGGAACAGAACACAGAACATTCCAAAACAACCAACCAACGAAACATTCCAACGCTCCTTTTCAAAAAACCTAAACTAGTAGCCCTTTTGGTTGTGCCACGGCATTTGCAAATCACAGCAAACTTTTTGCAAATTGGGGCACACTTTTTGCAAATCACAGCAAACTTTTTGCAAATTGGGGCACACTTTTTGCAAATCACAGCAAACTTTTTGCAAATCACAGCAAACTTTTTGCAAATCACAGCACACTTTTCGCAAATCAAACCACACTTTTGCAAGTCCAAACTCAAAATTGCTTAATCCATCAAACTCACCAAGATTTCACAAATTAATTCACTAGGAACTTTATAAAGGTCTTCCTGTTTATGTTTAACATAATTCTCGCTCCAAGTTTCCTTACGACCACTGGGTAAGCGTTGTGCTGTTTCAATGTGTTTATTGTTAATCACTTTACCACAATCTTTATTACATAAACTTCTAGGCGTCCATTTGTCAAGATTATTCCACAACCTCGTTCTTTTCCTATAATTAAAACCGTATTTGCAATAATCAACATCATTGTATTTCAAACCACTCATAAAAGGTTGCATCTTCAATAATCCTGTCTGTGGATTTTCAATCACCCAGTATTTAGGTTTAAAGTAATCTATTATTTCAATAGTTTTTAATACAATACTGTTAGCATATTCAATATTTCTGATGCCAGTTGTTTTAGCGATACTATATTCCGTGCAAGGTGGAGAAGCCCAAATAAAATTGAAATGCCCTTTGTCAAACTCTTTGTAATTCCATTTCAAAATATCAGTATTGATGTTAGCATTCTTCAAATCCAATGATATAACATTAAAACCTAGCGACCTCGCAATCGTTCCAACACTTCCACTACCTGAGAATAATTCTAATAAATACATATTATTAGAATTATTTAGAAATTAATCTAAGGAATATTTGCCGTTCGCATCCTTAACCAGCTTGTAATATTCAATGGTTTCTTGTCTTGGCATCTTGATTTTATTGTCGTTAATCATTTCACAGTATTTCTTTCTTTTATCATCAAAACTCCCAGCTGGTCTGCCTAAGCCTTTCTTTTCAAAAATCTTATCAATCTTCTCCTTCTCATCAACATTATCTGCTATCTTGGCTTGAAACTTTTCATCAATTGCTGTTGTTAAATCTGTTAATGCCTTGATATTCTTATTCAACATATTTACCTTCTTTATCAACTCACTTAATGACACATTATCACTATCTGACATATATATTTATATATATATTTATTTATTTATTTATTTATGCGTTTAACGTGGTGTTAAATCTACTCTTTATATATTATTGTTTCATCATTTCTCTTATGGTTTCCTGTGTTTCGTTTTCACCATTATCGGATGGGGTGATATGTTGTTGTTCTTTCTTTCTATGGTATAACTCTCTTTGTTTCATATTCTTTTCCTCTCTGTGTGCTTCTCGGTATTTTTGTGACTGCTCTTTCACCTTTTCGGGGTATTTGTGTCTATACTTTTTTGAATATTCTTTGTCTCTTTCTTTTACTTCTTCCTTATGCTCTTCCCTATATTTCCGTGAATACTCTATAAACTGTTCTTGGTTTTTAATATACCTATCTCTGTCTCGTTGTTGTAATTTTTCAATATTTGCTTCACGCCATTCCTTTGGGGTTCTTCCTGCGATATTCTTGTTCAACATTGGTTTTAGTTCTCGTATCAGTTCCCCTTCTCTTTTGTCTAGTTGGCTTCTGTTCTCACAAGGGCATTCTTCTAACAGTTCTATATAGAACTGTTCATATCCGTGTTTCAACATAAGTTCATATATAGGTAAATGAAGATGAGACCCTCGTTTAAAGAGCTTCCTATGTTCTGTCATTCTACGACTTAGACTTTGACAAGTGCTACCAACATATATATCGTCTGTTATATAATTTCTAATGCAGTATATTTTACCACTATGATAGTTTTTTGTGTTTTTACTACTCTCCATACTGTTAATTAATGTTTTTTAATGTTTAAGTAGATTTCATCATTTCTCGTATGGTTTCCTGTGTTTCGTTTTCTCCATTATCGGATGGTGTTGCTTGTCTTCCCCATTTAAATGTAATATTATGAGCATCTGTCTCCAAGTTGATACTGTCTTTGGATTTATCAATATTCATTTTTTTGTCAGTTTTACTTATCTTAAAACCGACAGGGACACACGAGCATTTACAATTTCCCTTCTTTTGTATTTCTAATTCGTTTTTCATTTCTAACATCTTTTGACACATTGGACAAGCAAACTCAATAACTGCTGTTTTATTAATAACTTCTTCACTGTCTTCATCTGTTGATGAAACCGTTGTTTCTGTCTTATTCTTTTTGTTTTTCTTTCTTCCCATTTATATTAATATTTACATTTTTATTTTTGATATATTGAAATCCTAACTTAATTAATTCTAACGAATAATAACAACATTTTTTAGTTTTATTATCAGTTATCACAAGTTGTTCCACTTTCTCAACTTCATCAATTATATCAATATAATCTGAATAGCTCCTGTCGCGAAGCTTCGCGAGGCTTCTTGCCGAAGCGTCCATATTAAATAATAAGATAAATTATTAAAATTAATCTTATTATCACGTAAGCTGGGCTTAAACTAATTCAAACTAATTAGCTTCAATGCTTATGATTAAAGCTGATGAAAGAGCCTGTTCTACTATGATATCCCCATATCATAGCAATGCTTTCATACAATAATAAATATAATTATTTTTTTATAAGTATTTATAATATTGTTTTATTATGCCTGATGTAAAACCAATTGATGAAATCAAATATGATTTTAAGCAAAGTAAGCACGAGGTCGTCCCTAAATTGCCGATGAGAGCGATGATTGTAGGACCATCAGGTTCTGGAAAATCAACTTTACTTGTATCAATGATACTTGATATTTATAGAGGAGCATATGAAAGAATTTTTATCTGGTCCCCGTCAGTAAATTTGGATAGCATTTGGTTGCCTGTTAAAAAATACATTAAAGAAGGTTTAAAAGTTGATACTGATAAAGAACCATGTTGGTGGGATGAGTTCAATGTTGTAGATTTAGAAAGAGTTATAGAAACTCAAAATAAAATAATTGAATATCAGAAAAAACAAGGAACGAAGAAGTTATTTAATATATTAGTTATATTGGATGATGTATCTGATAATCCAGCAATAACAAGAAATAACAAATTGTTAAATTCTTTATTTTGTAGAGGTCGCCACAGTGGAATATCAACGCTTGTCAGTCTTCAAAAATCAACAACTGTTCCACCTATTATTAGAGTAAATATAAGTCATTTATTCTATTATAAAGTTAGAAACTTCAAAGAGATTGAAATTTTACAAGATGAGATGTCTGCTATTGTTAGGAGCGATAATTTACACGAAAGCAAGAAACTAATTTATAAAATCTATGAGACCGCCACTGATGAACCACATAGTTTTTTATATATTAACCTTTTAGAAAAGAACCCCGATAAAATGTTTATGAAGAAGTTTTCACAATATTTGAAAATAACTAATTAATAATATTATTACATTTTAATATTATTAATTTAAAATAATGAATATGAGCAAAGATTTAGAGCAGGTAATTTATAATAGATTTTGTCAGATTTCTTTTCTTCCAGTTTATTAACTTTTTCATTTAGTGTTTTTAAACTTTTTAAAATTAATCGCTCTCGTGTATCTTCATCATCAATTTCATTTAATTTATCCAATGGTGTATTATCAATATCATTAGTTTTACTTTTGAAGAACCACATTATATAATATTATTTAGATTTTTCTTTTTTCAATTCCTTAATTTCTTTTTCAAGTTTATCTACTTTATCATTTAATTCTAACACTGCTTTATGAACTAACACGGGTAAAACTAAATAATTCAATCCTAAATACTCTCTGTCTTTACTAACAACATTTTCAAATTCTTTCGGGATTGCTTTTAATACTTCATCTGCTATATATCCTATATGAGTTTTACCGTCATCATTTCTATCGTGTCTCTTAAATTTCTTCGGTTTAAATTTCTTAATAATATTCATACAATTAGATTTAATATTATCTATATCATATTTTAATCTTGAATCAGATGAATCAACAAACGTTCCGTTGATGGTTACTGTTGTTGCTGTTAAATCTATATTAGTTCCTGTTGATGGTTCAATTAAATTACATAACAATTTTTTCGTTCCCGCAATTGTTACATTTTCATTGAATGTTGATGAGGCATTATTTGTAAAACTTTCAGTATTTACTGTTGTCCCAAATGTTTTATCAATAGATAATAATGTTGAAAATACTGTTGCATTATCAATTACTCTGAATGCTGTATTGGTTGTATTAAATTTAACATCAATTGTAGATAAATTAGTACCATCATAATAAGTTGATATTTCACTTGTCCCCATTAATATATCTGTTCCTGTTGTCATTGAAATATTATTCAAAAATGAAACCGTTGTTAAATCAAATGATTGAATGGTATTAGTTGCTAGATATGCATTTTGAACTGCTAAATTAGTATCAACAGTTACCAATGTTCCTCCGTTAGGCGCTATATGATTGCTTCTTAATGCTCCATTAGTTTTAACATAAACATCGTCTGCAAATAAATTACCCATAAAATCAGCAGTAGAAGTATTAAAAGTCCATCCAGTAGAAATATTAACTGCCCCGACTATGTTGGACTGAACAGCGGGGTCTCCACAAATAAATCTAATTGAAGAATTAGCATCACTATTCCTCATATCAAAAGATGAAAAAGCACTAACATATCTATATAATTCACAGTTTGTATCAATTGTTAATTTACCATCAGTTGCAATATTAACATTATCACAATTAACATCAGCATTCGTATAAATATTACCTAACACATCTATAGGTTTATTAAAAATAGTTTTATTAATCAGTTTATCACACATCATATATTGATTGCTGGCATTAGTAATATCACCAACACTAATGGCTACAAAATCATCATGAGACATATATAAGCCTTCTATTGCATCAGGTGTATATCTTCGTATTGAACCATTATTATTAAAATTCAAATATGAACCATTGTTAAGATTTACTGCTTTGTCAGTTCCTATAAAATCAACTGCATCAGTAAATCTCGATTTTCCGGCACAGTTTAAAACATAACCATTAACACCAACAGCACCTAAACCAAATCTATCCTTAACCCACACACGACCAACATTAGCATCTCCGATTTGAGTTTCCCATTGACCACCTGCGCTACTCATCCACATTCTGCCATCTCTATTAATATTGAACTCTCTATTAAACATTTGAAAAGTCATTTGCAAACCTAAATTAGGCGAAGGTGTAGTACTAAACTTATTACATATTATACTTCCCGTAGTCAGCATATTTAAATCACTGTGTAAAGTTGCATTATCACTAAAATTAATAGCACCTGCTATTGATTGAGCGTTAGTATCTATTTTATCTAACTTTTGTCCTAATGATGTATCCTGTGAATTATTACTAGTAATTATTGAATTAATTGTGTTTGTATTTCCTGTTATTAATCCACTTAATCCATCTGATTGTAAAACATACCTAGCATCAGAACCAGTTATATCTAAAATAGATGAGCAAGAGAAAGTCCCACTTACCTGTAGATTTGATAAAATCGTTGTATTATGATTTAATATTATTTTATCATTTTGAAAAGTTGAAGAATTATTAATTTCTACATCTCCGAAACCACGTTGATTTAAAAACATTGTAGCGCCTGTTAAACTTCCATAAATATAACTATCAAAATAATTATTATACATTTCATAAAAATTATTATAATTTCCAAAATTTGCTATTTTAAAAGTCGATGTGTTTGGTATATTATGAATTAATGTATTATTTAATACTGATGTATCTAATTTATCTGATAATAAATTATTAGTTGTTATTTTATTATAATATAAATCACTATCAAATGAACCTGTTTGTAATTGAGATATTAAATGAGAATTTGATGAAATATTATTAAAATTAGTTGATACAGTAGAATTTAAATTATTTATTAAATTTGTATTTGAAGAAATATTATTAAAATTTGTATTAATTAAATGAGAATTTGATGAAATATTATTAAAATTAGATGTCATAGTAGAATTCAAATTATTTATTAAATGTGTATTTGATGAAATATTATTAAAATTTGTATTAATTAAATTAGAATTAGAACTAATATTATTAAAATTAGATGTCATAGTAGAGTTTAAATTATTTATTAAATTTGTATTTGATGAAATATTATTAAAATTAGATGTTATAGTAGAATTTAAATTATTTATTAAATTTGTATTTGATGAAATACTATTAAAATTTGTATTTGAAGTTATTGACAGATTACCTATTAAAAATGTATTTGAACTAATATTATTTGATAATACATTAATTTCTGTTTTGTTATATGTTTCAGTTATATCATAAAAATTAGCGTTTATCTGTTCCTTTGTATAGGTGTCTGCTTGGTCTGCTTTACTATCTAATACTGTTTGAATGTCAGATTTACTCGCGTAAAGGTCTTCTATATCATTGACTGCTCCATCTTTTACTTGTCTAATTCTATTCGCTGTAATATCGAAGATATTCATTAAGTTTTTGCTCATAATATTATATTATTAATTAGAAAATTAATAATATCATATTTTTTATTTAATCATAAAAGGTTACAGAATTTGAACGGATTTCAAGGATACATTCATGCACCATGAGCATGTAAAGTCTCTCTGCCATTTTATTTTCGGTATATAATGTTGAACCATCCAACGCTTTTATTTTAACAACCATATTTGAGTTATTTTTAAGGTTCATACCAGTATAATTTGCACTTTCTAATTTTTGTAAATTAAAACCATACATAAAAGCGTGAGACCTATAATCTTCTGCTCTAACTAACATTGGTTTATCTGAACAATGCATAAGATGGGCGTATGCTTCACGGACACCTTGAATTTCTTGACTGGGTATGACTTGATTACCGATTACTAAAGAAGCGGATAAATCATATTCTGGGTCATAGATACCTACATCATTTGTTATATTCCCTAATGGGTGATACATACGGTTATATTCTTTCAACAGCTCTCCATAACCTCCAACATAAGTTTTTGCAGATGGGTTTGAAAAAGAAATAAACAATTTATTTAATTTAGATACATTACGGACAATTGTAGTGAATACTTCAGTTGAAGCAGATGCTGTTTGTTCTTGCATGGTTTCAGTTTCAAAAGTAATAGGGAGAGAACCAGTTTCTAAAATTTTTGCATATTCTGCGTAAAGGCTATCATCAAGAGTATAGACATTTCCTTTGAATAAAGGTTTTGTAACTGACCAAGTGATACTCGTATTTGAAGCAGTAAAAAGTCCTGTTCTAGTAACAATTGGTTTTAATACATCACTTGTTAAATATAATTCAACTGTTATTGGACAATAAGATAAAGGTATCCAGTTTTCACAAGTCTTAAAGCATTTTAAGTTTAAATCAAAATAGACATTAGCACCTTTACCTCCTTTAATTCCTCTAAAATTGTTATTGGTTACATTTCTAACGACTGCTTGGGTAGAAGAAGTTGCTGACGCATCACAAGTTAAAAACCGTCCATCGTGATTAAGAAGAGTATTTCCAAAACCTAATGCTTCATCAATTCTTTTTTCTTCTGATGATTTTAATACATCTTTCATAGCACTTGCACGAGAAAGAGAATTTAAATCACATACAATGACATCGCCCATTAACACACGCACTCTATCAAAGAAACCTGCTGTATCAATTGGTCGAAGTTCGTTAAATTCTGTGTTATCAGTGTTGTTTAGAGTAAATCCTAATAATAGTGAAGGTAAGGACAACCATTGATTAGGTTGTCCAGTAATGTTAAATCTAATTACAGAGTTGGTATCAGCGGTATATGTTGAAACCGATGAAGGATAAAAGTTTTTACTTTCTTTTGACCGAACATAAGAACCGCCATCTTTTAATTTAAATCTTAAATTCTTTTCAACAAGGACATCTTCAATATCTAATGTTTCCATAACTTATATATTTAATAATAGAAAAATATTATATTATTCTATTATTAAATTAATTTATTTTAAAGTGTGAATAATCTATAACTTCTTTTTTAGATTTTTTATTTAATAGTTTTTTAGATTTATTTTTAATATTATTATGTTCAACCTTATAATTAGGTTCATCCTCTACTATTTTCTTAATGTCATCATAACCGACTTTCTTTTTAGGATTTATAGTATTTTTTATATCATTATTAGGCATTATATATAAGACTACAAAATTTCCTTTACAGGTTCAATGCTTCTTGATACATCCTTGCCAGTATCACCATATAATGAGTGTTGATGATTTGTTAATGGGTTAAAACCTCCTCTATTTGATGTTATACTGCCTCTATCTAAAATACTGACTATATCACCAAAATTTCTTAGGCTTGTGTAGTTGTCATTGTTTTTGTTTGACATTGAAATAAAAGGAGCACCGTAAGTTGTCAAATGTTTAATATTATTAATAGGATTTTCTTTTAAATATTTAGCACTCGCACTACTACCCAATGAATGACTAATCACTTCGGTTACATTATGGTTTTCATCAAGTATATCACTAATATCTCTATACCTTTGACTGTATGAACTTAAACCAAATGGAATTGTAATATCGCTTAAAATATCATTAATATTTGATTTAATATTAGATTTACCAAATGTCCCAGCAACATATAGTTTATTATTATCCAAATAATAACCTTTACCATTTGTATATGCTTTGTTTAATCCTTCTGTGTCAGATAAATTATTATTATATTTAGGTTTGAATAATGATTTTTCTTGTTGAATTTCATTAATTATTTTTCTATACATTTCGCTATGTCCTTGATGGAGTGGATTATACGATTTTAAATTACCTTCTTTTAAATAATATTTATATTTCATTATATTAATATTGATTTTTTTTTATCTAATTAATTAATATAATGAACTTTCGTAAAATATATATTGATACACGACATAGAAATCTAAATGAAAGTGTGAGCACTTCTGACTTTGTTATAGATTTACCAGAAACACAAGAAACAGGAGCAAATACAAAATTATATGTTCACGAATTATCACTACCTAATACTATTTATCCTATTGAAGAAAATGTAAATAATAGATTATATTTAACATTAGGAGGAATATTAACAGGAGCGCCAGTATATTATTTTATTGTATCACCAGATAAAGGTAGTTATGTAGGCAGTGAATTAGCAACTGAATTACAAAATAGATTAAATATTGCTACCAATGGAACTGATGGAAATAGTGACTTTTTTAGTTGTAGTTATTCACTAAAAACAAATACTATAACTATAACTGTTAATTATGTTTCTTACTTTTTCGTAATTCATACAGATAAAGAATTGCAAACTAACTACAGTTTTAGTGTTGATTATGACAGAAGCCACACAATGTCTATTAACAATGTTTTAGGAAACACTGTTGAAAAAATCAATTTTGCGCCTGACCCTTTCGTTAGTGGGTTTGTTAATTTATTACCAATGAAAAATATTTATTTAACCAGTGATAGTTTAACTAATGGAAATCAATTAGCACCTTATGGAGTTGCGCGTGTACTAAAGAAAATTCCTATTACTGCTGGATTTGGAAATGTAATCTATGATAATGAGATTTTAATGAATGACGCTAATGATGTTTCAATGAGACATTTAAGACGCTTACATTTCAAATATGTTGATGCTTATGGAAAAACCGTAGATTTACACGGAGTGGACTCGTCCTTCTCCCTTACCTTTGTTGAAAGTTAAAGCATATATTAGATATTTTAATATAAATATTTATCATATTCTAATTAAATTAAAATATTTTAATATAAATATTTATTATATACTAATTATATGGTTAAAAATATTGAAATAGTAGATGTAGGCAGTGAAAATAATGAAGCACCTAAAGAAGTAGAAGACAGTAAAGAAGAACCTATTATTAATGAAGAAAGTAAAGAAGTAGAGCCTAATAATATTATAAATGAAGAAAATAATAAAGAAAATATACCACCTGATAATAAAGTAGAAGAAGAACGCGAATGCTTCGCGTTGCTAAGCGAAGCAAAGCAAGAATTAAAATCTAAAACATACTCAACTGAAAAAGTGGAATGTCCAAAATGTAAAAAATATTTAACAAAATACACTTTCAAATATCGTCATAACTGTAATGGAATACCAGTTAAAAAAGAACCAGACCCTAACAAAGTTGTTCGAAGAAAAATTATGCATCCGGCACAAGCAAAAGAATTTGAGAATAATGTATATGAAAAGGTTAAAGATAATATTCCAAAAGTTGATGAACAAGAAATAGAAAGAAGAGTTGAAGAACGATTGAAAAAACATTTAGAAACAACTGCTAATAAAGTATTTGAAACTGCAAAAGACCGTTACAATAATATTAAAATGGAACGAGATAATAAAAATAAACAGAAAATTAATAATTTAGCAAATAAAATTATTTAATATAATTATTATTATATAATGATTATTGATAAAAAACAATTGCTTATGCACCGTAGAGAAATTTATGACAACGTTGTAAATAGAATAACAGAACCACAAAATAAAGACAAACCGAATATCAGTGATGTTATTGATAGAAACGCAGTTTTTGAAACAAACAAACCAAAAAAGAAGAATAAATATAAATCAACTCAACATTACTATTATGAAGGAGACAACAAGGCACACCAACCTAATTACACATATTTGAAAGAATTACAAGAACAATTAGAACGTCATAGCGCTAAAAAGGATTATGCTGTATTTCAAAATAAAAGAAGATATCAAGAAGAAGCACAGGCGTATTTTAATGAAATTCAAAGGTTGGAAAATGAAAAATTGAGACATCATCCATCAAGTGAAACAGGTAAATCCTATTCAGAAATGATTAAGAAGAAGAAAGGAATAATCAATCAATTAAGAAAGGATTTTAATTTTGATTAAATTACTTGAATTAATTAGATTAATAAATTATAATCTAATTAATTACATATAATGAGATTAGATGATATGCAGATGAAAACATTAAAATCACAGTTAAGATTAAGACCGTCCTATAATGAACTGATAAAGGAAATTACAAAGGAAGAATATAAAAATAAGAATATAAGAGATGTAATAGACAGAAACGCTTATTATTTTCGTGATAGTCCATTAGGAACAGTTTATGATAATAATACAGTAGATTTGAGACAACAACGCTTTCAAAAAATGTTAGATGGGGAAAATCAAACAGAACATTTTGATATATCGAGAGACGATGAAATGGATGATTTAAGAGATGAAGCAATACAATCGCTAAGTGCCTCAATGGATGATGCAGAGGAACAACACGAACGACAAATCAGTCAAGTTTCAAAAAGAGTTAGTAGCGAACAAATAGCCGACCTACACGAACGAGCACAACGAGCAAGACAATTAGAAGGACAAGAGGGGAGAAGACCAAGTATCCAGTCAATGATGACCGCAAAATCAAGCGATTCAGAAGACTTACCACCGTTAGAACCATTGATGACAGAAGACGAAGCAGTTAAACGGATACAAGGGGCACAAAGAGGATTAATGACAAGGGAAAATGAAAACATAGGCAGACAAACAAAGGATGATGACGAAAGCACGAAAGCACCACCTAAATCAAGAAAAGCAAGAGAAACAATAGATTACAACACAGATATGGACAGATGGAAACACAGAGACATTAGCACAGATGACACCTTTTTTCAACTACATTTAAGAGGCTTTCAAATGACACCAGAACAACAAGCAAAATATGACAGTTTAAAAACGAAAGGAAAGGGCAAAGACCAATCCAAGAAACAATATTTAATTGATGTAGTGGAAGAATTAATTTCAAAGGGGAAATGGACGACGAAAGTAAATGATGAATTGCTAAGAAAAAGAATGGAAGAGTGGAGAGGTATAAAAGGAAAGGGCAAAGCAACAAAGGACGTGAGTGTCTAACGAAACTCACGAAACTTCGTGACAATGTGTAGCATTGTTAGAGCGTAAGCGAGAACTGATAAAATCATTTATATAATTTATCAATAATTATATAAAATGATTAACGACCTCAAACACGAGTTAAGGAAACGCCCTACTTATGATGAAATGCTTAAACAAGCAATCACAAGCAAAATGAAAACAACAGTTATATTGAAGAAATACAAAAAATATATGTTATTGAATAATTTTGATTTTGATAAAATGGATTTAATGAATTATAAAAATAAAGAAAGATATATGAACGCAGAAGTTCTGATGGCAGACAAGGCAACACAAACGCTTAACAAAGAAAACAAGGCAACACAAACAGACCTACCAAATGATAAAGCGACACAAACTTATAATTTTGATGATATGACAAAACTATTAGGCGGTTATTCAAAGAGTTTCAAAAGCAAATTGATAACCAAGGCTGAAGCAGAAGCAGAAGCATTTACATATGACCCTGATTTATATGATGATGACGATGATGATGATGACAAAAAAGATGATGACATTGATAAATATAGAAAGAAATTATTTATGTTGATGAGGATTATAGAATTTATGATGAGGTCAGGTTTTAGTATAGGACAAATAGTAGCACATTTAACATATCACACTACATTAACTACAATTCAAGGTTCAGAGTTATTAGTTAATCTGACAATGAATTCATTAGTAACATCATACGATATAGCAACTGCTATAATGAATTGGTTGAATACAAATGTTAGTGAAGAAGTTGAGTTAAACACAGAACCCCCTGTTAGTGTTCATAGTTCTCCGCCTATCACTGTTAATAGTTCTTCAACGCATACTGTTCATTCATCATCATCAGAAGAAAATCCTAATTATGAAATAGCACCGCCGACTGATATACCTGTCCCTACCGGTGTGGATGGTGACGAGTCTGAAAGTGAAAATGATGAAAATAAGGATAAGGAAAAGACAATCTAAAATAATATTATTTTTTGTTAAAATAATATTATTTTCAATTAGCAACAGCAACCATCGCATATTCATGCTTGTATTTCCTGCTATGGTGATACTTTGGTTTATCTTCATCTTCATTTCCCTTTTTCTCCTCTGTTTCCTTTGCTTCTCTCTCCGCTTTTTTCTTGTGATACAATGCTTTCCCTGTTATTCTTTTTCTCGCCCTCACAGTATCCATATATTCGGGGTCTTCTTCCTTTCTTTTATGATAATATAGTCGGCAATATAAAGCCATCTGTTCTTTGATTTCTGCCAATGTCATATCTTCTGGTTTCTTTTGCGTGGTCATTTTATTCTAATATTATAAGATAATATGTCTTTAAGACTGTTTGAAGTGGTGCGCTTTAATTAAAGTTTATGACAAAAGGCATTTAAAGAGTTAGTAATTTAATATATTATAATATAGCTATAAATATGACAAAAAAAAACATCAGAGTATATTTACAGAACCTGAGAAACACGAGAGACAGTAAAATAGGCAAGGTCCCGCCTGACATACAAACAAAAATCAACAAAATCGTTGATTTGTATGAAGACCGCAAGATTTCACAATACGGAACCGCAATGAACCTGATAAAGGACATCAGCCAGACCGACACAAGAAGCGAGAGAAAGAACGGATTAAAGAAATACGAAAAGGCAATGGCAAAGTATGAAGACGCAGAACCAATAACTGAAAGGATGGCAAAAACAGCAAAAAAGGCAAGAACAGGCAAGGAAGCGAAAGCGGTTGTAAAAAAACACGACAAACAACCTATTTTTAAAAGAAAGGCAATATCAGGATTAGCAAGTAAAGCAAAGGAGTTATACAAGAACAGAAAAACTTATGATGTGAAATTTATGTTGTTTTCTATTGTTGATAGGGACGGAACAAATAAACCAGCATTTAAGTTAGATGGTATAGCATACTACCCAATTATGCTTAAACCAAAGGGTAGTAGAGAGAGAGCGGTAGGTGAAGCCAATGCGAAAGCTAATCAGTTCATTGAAACCTTAGTCAGTAGAAAAATAAGGAAATATAACGAAGATGAAAGGCATTTATTCAGAAAAGTTATGTTGATAATGAATACGAGTAGCGAATTTCAAGAGTTAGGGCATATGATAGACTACGTTGATGCAATTAGAATTGAAAGCATTGAGCTGGTTGATATTGACACCGCAGACTTTGATGAGAGAGATGAACCGTTAAGACAGAGCGGTCAAAATGTAAGCATCTATTACAGATACATTCAAACCCAAGTAGATACCGAATCACTGACTATAAAACAGGCATTACAGAAAAAGAATTACAAAGAAAATGAATGTTGGATTAATGCATTACTTGAAAACTTTGAAGGGTCAAATTTAATGAGAGAGAAAAGGCAACGGAAGGATACCAAAACCCTCACGCGTGATAAAGTGCTTGAACTGCTGGAAATGAATGAAGAAGAATTTATTAATAATGGAGCTTCTGTAAATCAAATGGATAAGGTATTTAAGTTTTTCAATATTCCAGTTAGACTTTATAATTTCATAGGAAATCTAATTTATGAATATAACCCTAACAACTACTTAAATGGCAAAGTAAAAATGTTCAGAGGATTAGTTAAAAACAATCATATTTATTTGTTAAACCACGATTTGGAAAAATTATGCCAAAAAACACCAGATGACACGTTCAAAGCACCGACAACAGGCAAATTTTACATCACTGACAAAAACGAACCTCTTGAATACAAAATATTTAGCAATGTAGATGAGCTACTACAAATGAGAGAGCAGGATGAATACGCACTGATTCATTCTGATAATGATATGGTAAAGGTCTTCCATCAACTCAATAATGCAGGATATAAGCCTTATATTAAGTATGGCAATTCCGGACAAATTGCAAATATTATGTGTAAGTTTTATTATAAACAACTCAAAAAATATGTCAAATATAATATTGTATCACAGAGCTTATCAAAAGATAGGATGGATGAAGATGTGGAAGTGGATGATGGAACAACATATAATAATATTGTTAAGGCAATGTTTAAATTACAAAAAGAAATGTTTAAACAAAACCATTTATCATATTACAATGATGTTGATATACAGATATTGAAAGACTGTAAAACAATTGTCCCAATTGGTTATTTTATCAAAGATGTAGCAAGTAACAATTTATGCGAGATTGACATTAGAAAGGCTTTTACACATGCTGGATGCTGTATTAAATACATACCTAGATTTACAGAGTTTGATATTTTCAAACCTTTTAAGAATGAGTGTGATGTCAATGAGTTAAACAGTTTGACTTTATACATTGTGGAAGTGTATGAGGGCAACATATTTTTCAATAAAAAATATAACTTGGTGTATGGAAAGTTTTTAAATCAGTTAATTAAACATAATGTAAAATTAAAAATATTATGGTATAAGCAACCTAACCATGTATATAAAGTAAATTACAAAAAAATAATTGATGAACTGTATGATACAAAACTGTCTGATAACGAAGACCTGAATAAGCAACTCCATAAGAAAATATTTAACATTAGCGCTGGTATGCTTGAAAAATCGCATAACACTTCGCAAAAAAGCAGTGTATTTAGTTCATTGAAAGAAGCCTGTTACTACCATAGCCTATATGGTGGCAAGATTTACACTAACAGCAAGTGCCAATTGGAATTGGTAGAAGTAGATGAAGATAGCTCTCAATTAGAAGAATCTCCTGTTGGTGAAACATACTATGTGTTGAATGTTGCTGACAAAAAAAGTCTTAACCAACGGATTTCTGCCGATAAAAGAATTGCTATTACAATATCATAATTTCAAAATGTATGAAGCTTACAAAACAATGACTGATAATAATGTCAAGGTGTATAGTGTTAAAACAGATGCCTTCACTATTCATGAAGATGATTTAGATAAAGTTTTTCGTTTTCAATTATTTGGAAGAAGCAATGGACTGCTGAAATGTGGTAATGAGATAGGCGATTGGAGGATAGAAGATAAAAAACATATCCAACTACCTACCAACTCATATACATATAAATATAATGAAGTTCCAGAAATATCTAAAATCAAAAACTTCAATATTGATGTTCAAGATGAATGGAATACAGAAGAAATATGTAAGAAGATTATTAAACAAAACCCAGTGATTATAAAAGGTAAATTCCCGGGCACGGGTAAGAGTTATATAGGCGAATATTTCCAAAAGATGAATAAGAATGTTTTATTTGTAGTTCCAACTAACCGGCTTTTACAAGAAAAAGAAGTAGAAGCCACCACTTACAATAAGTTTTTTAGCATTGCCGTTCATGAAGATGTAGGCGAGAAACTGCCACAGTATGATTACTCACCTTATGATATAATTGTATTTGACGAGATATATATGTCAAATTTGTA
Organism: Effrenium voratum; assembly: GCA_963377175.1. Lineage (NCBI taxonomy): Eukaryota > Dinophyceae > Suessiales > Symbiodiniaceae > Effrenium > Effrenium voratum. The sequence continues at coordinate 52,366 of CAUJNA010000066.1, forward strand.
TGTTCTTAATAAAGTAAGGTTATTTATTCAAAATAATCCTGATAAAATTGTAATTGCTACCGGTGATGTAAAGCAGTTGCAAGGGGTGGAAGCAATGACCAACTGCCAAGACCCAGCGACATATATGGATAATTGCTTAGATACAATTTTTAAATACAATATCTTTTTAACAGTATGTAAGAGAGTAGGAGCAAAAGATAGCGAAGAAGGAGAAAGAAACAGGAAGATAATTAATGATATGTATGATGACTTCTGGGAAAAGAAACTGCCTATCAATGAAATAATACCTAAATATTTTGAAATAACTAATGATATAATGGCATCAGAGCATAACATCGCTTATACTAATATTAGGTGTAGAAATGTAGCAAGTGAAATCAGAGACAGATTAAACATAAATGCCAAATATGTAGTAGGTGATATTCTGATTGCCAGAAAATGGATACAAAAGCCGAGGGTGAATGTAAATTTGAGATACAGGATTACACATATACAAGATGATGAATTAGGAAAACAAATCACATTACAAAATATAGCAAGGGAAGAAGATAATTTTATGTTGTTTGAACCTATTGTAGATGCTAATTTCATTTATTCATATTGTGCAACATGCCATTCTTCACAGGGTGCAAGTGTGAAAGAAAGAATGACAATTCATGAATGGAATTTACCATTTGTAAATCGTGAGTGGATTTGGACTTCTATTACAAGGTGCGTTGATTTCAGAAAAGTCAGATTTTTCAAGAATGATGACTTTGAAAAGCAATTGAATAAAAATATGATAATGAGATATTTTAAGAATAAAGTAGAAAATTATAAAATACAGGATAGGAAAGCAAAGAGAGAAATCAATGAAGAGGAATACATAACTGCCGAATGGTGCTTGGATAATTTCAAGAACAGATGCCAGAAGTGTAATACTCCATTTAATTTTGAAATCAAGCAGGGCAAATTATGTAGCAACTTTACCGCACAAAGGCTTTGTAATGATACAAGCCATGAAATAGATAATTGCGTCGGTTATTGCTACTATTGTAATGTATCAGCACATTAAGATTTTAAGATTTTTATTTTAAAATCTTAGTTTTAGACTAAAAAGGGCTTAAAGACATAATACCTATATATAGTAGAGAGTAATGAAGGAACAAGAAGTAAATAATTATATTAATAAGAAATGCTATGACTGTTGCCATTTCAAAAAAGAGAATATGGAACTATACAAATTAAATTTACCTAATGGAATAGTTAATAATATTATTGATTATGCTTTGGACGAACAAAATTGTAAAATTTGTAAAAACTGGAGGTTTTATCAAGAATTAATCAAATGTCATTTGAACCATAAAAGGTTTCTTAAAACAAATGTGGAAGACGACATTTTGATATTTTTAACTGTGTATAAAATACCACCTTATAGTTATATTAGAGCATTTCTTAAAATCAGTAAGAAAAAGTATGACATGATTAACAGTGTATTATGGATGCTATTATATCATAGAAGGACAGGCTTTGATTTAAAAGAAGATATAAAAACATATATTGAACGTAAAAAGTTTAATGTTAAAAATACAGTGAGGGACATTAATATATTTTTTAAAATGATGTTTGAAAGGAGCAAGATGTATCAAGCATTAAATAGTCATCAATTAACTTACTATCCTGAACTTAAATTATAAATTATATTATCAATATAATAAATCTTAATTTATTATATGGATAAACAAAAAATAATTAGTGATATTTATTATGATAAAAGCGGATACGGAAGTAAAGCTATAACTTTACAAGATGCAAGAAGGAAGGACAAAACAATTACTATGGACGATGTAAATGAATTCTTCAAGAAGAACATTGAGGAGAAAAGAAAACCAAGAGGACAAAATAGTTTTGTTGCTCCTCATGCCTTCTGGGAATTCCAGTTGGATTTGTTTTTCATTTCAAAAAATGATTTGGATAATCAAAAGTTTAGAGTTGGATTAATATTAGTTGATATATTCAGTAAATATGCTACTGTTATACCTATTAAAAGTAAGCAACCTGCTGATGTATTAGCTGGAATAATGGAAGGATTAAAAAAGATGGATGGCAAACCTAAATTAATATACAGCGACGAAGAAGGCAGTCTGTTTAGTTCTACCATTACAGATTATTTGAAGGAAGAGAAAATTGAATTACACACTACACGGGGACACCCTGCTTTCGGAGAACGTTTCATAAGGACATTTAAAGATATGCTTTTCAAAAGAGTTGATGCCGATGAGAAGAAAGGTAAAAATAATATTCAATGGACTGACTACATATTGGAAATCTTATTAACTTATAATAATAAATTGGTAAGTTCTATTACGAAAATGACACCATTAGAAGCAAGGAAGAAAAAGAATGAGTTTGAAGTGAAACTGAATATATCAATGAATGCCAGAAAAACCCGTTTGTATCCTGATTTAGATATTGGAGATAAGGTTAAGATTATGAGGAAAAAAGGAATTAGTGAAAAAGAACGGACCAGTCACTATTTGAAGACTATTCACACCGTAACTAAAATAGAAACTAAATTAGGTCAGAAGTATTACAATGTCAGTGATTTTCATAAACCCTTATTGAGGCATGAGATGTTAAAATTATAGTTTTAGACTAAAAAGGGTTTAAAGACATATTGCCTATATATATTAAGAGAGATATGAGCGATATTAGTAATTTACCTGTTGAAGTATTGAGTAATATTAATGCCTTTAAATTTGGCAAACCTGAGTATATAAAAATAAAAAGTTGCCATATTGAAGCATTGAAGAGAATACAAAACAATTACAAAATTACAACAACTGAACCACAAACAATATACAAATACCTAAAATTAAATGGAGGGGGAACAGAGAAACAAGTTAAAAGGGAATATGATATTGAAAGAAGAGTGCCATTTGGAATGGACAGCATTGAAAGTATTATCAACAAACAAAAGGAGGAAATATTAAGTTTAATCTATGAAGAAGTAGAACATAACACTGACTATCAATCCAAATTAGATGTATTTTTAGATATAAGAGTAAGACATAAAGAACGCAAATATAAAGAAGGCGTGTTTTTAAGTTTAAGCATAAGTTTCTGTTCTAATGAATTGAATAGCGATGATGATGATTATGAAACTATAAACGAAAACAATATTAACAAAGTGTTGAACGGAGCAGTCAAAAAGTTGAAGAATATCATTCAAAACCAAAACGATACTTTTTACTATTTTGGCATACAATCATTTGGTTTCAGATTAATCTTGAAAGAAAATGTTTGAATAACAGAACAAATCCATTGTTAAGATAATTACTAATTATCTTAAACATGTTGTTTTTCGGACTTTTGATTTAGGGGGGCTGTTCTTGTTTGAGGTTTTGTTCAGGCTTGTTCAAAAGAAGCTTTGGACAGTTTCGTTGATTGGTTGTTTTGGAATGTTCTGTGTTCTGTTCCTTGTTTGGTTTTTTGGTTATGCTCTTTGTTGTTGGGGGTTTTTGGATAAGGGGATAGGTTTGATTTATCAAACCTCTTAGGCAACTTCGTTGCCTGAACCTTCAACCTATCTGAGTAAGCATTTTGCCTAAAAACGGTTTAAAGGGTAAGTGGCTTATTATATTAGAAGATTATGGATAAGAAACATTGCTCGGGTTGTCAAAGAGATAAGAATTACAATTTATTTTCAAATAATTGTAAAACTTGTGATAAATGCCGTGAAAAGCAAAGAAGGAAGTCAGAAATAAAGAAATTGAAAAGAGAAGCGATTAAGAAAGAAACAGTAGCAGATGAAGGGGAAAAACAATGTTGTTCTCATTGCCGAGTTCATAGAAAGATTGAATTATTTTCAGATAATCATAAAACTTGTGATAAGTGCCGAGACAAGCAAATAGTATATTCAAAAACATACCGAGACAACCATAAGGAAGAAATACGAGAAATAAACAAAGAATACGGACAGAGAGAAAATCATTGTCTGTATTTGATTGTGAGATAAAATTAAAGCACAAGGACTCACGCACGAGCAAGGAAACACATAGAAAATTTAGAAAAGAATGAGGTTAAGGATGTTTGAAATGGTTTAAGTTATTCTATAAAATGAATAACTCAAAGCATTTTGATTATGAGGTTGGTTAGGCACGTGTTATGAAACTTATATGGGTTTTGATATGGGTGATTGGTATGAAATTTTATAAAATCTTGGGGGGCGGGTCTGGCTGATGGGGTAGGAAAGAGGGTTGTAGGGCTCCCTCTTGCTGTTTGATGGCCCAATGAGTACGGGTTGGTCAGCGGCAAGTCCGCGAGTGCGCAAGACGTTCGTGTCGTACTGGAAGTATACCAGGAATTGAAGGATAATATCCTTCAATTCAAATTCCCTGGTGCAGGTTGGCCCCTTAGTGCTGGCTCGCCCAAGTACGGGTTCGCCCAACCCCTTAGTACTGGCTCGCCCAACGGTCCCCTTAGTACTGGCTCGCCCAACTGAGTACTTCGCTCGGGCGCCGGGAAGCGAAAAGTTTCAATGCCGGGAATGCAGGGATTCCCTGCTCTTTCGCGCGGCGCAGTCTGTGGAACTCCACGCGGGCAGCAACCAAGAAATGGTTGGTGCCTGTTTCCAGCCGCGCCACCTGCCTGGCATAGAAGCCTCCAGCCTGCCTGCACCACACCGAAGTCGGAATTCCGACTTCGCTTTTTTGCCAAAAAAACCCATCACCGGGCCAGCGCCGAAGGTCCGACAGCGGGCCGGTCCTCGCTGGGGCCACTGACGGAGTGTTTTTTTCACCGCTTACACGCCCAGCTGTCAATCCTGGCGTGGGCGCAGGATTGCCCTTGTCAATCCTGCTGTGGCAACAGGATTGCTCTCCCCAATCCTGTGCTGACAGCAGGAATGCCCCGGTGCATCACGAGCAGCTCGGACCAACAAGGCCATCCGAGAGCGCCGACAGCTCCTCCTCGCGGAGGTCTTCGGCGTCGTCGGCTCTGAGCCGAAAATTCCCGCAGTGGATTTCGAATTGGTTGTACTGCCCTGCGGTCTGGCGGAACTGCTGGGTCAGACTGAGCTGCCCAAAGTCCGCAAGGTTCCTGGCAATGCTCTGTACAGTCTGGTGGACGTGGGTCGAGCCCTGACCGGGAAGTCGCACAAACCCGCGGCCGATGATCTGAATACGGTTTCGGAATCCTACAAGGGCATGTCCGAAAAAATCGGACATGCCCTGCTGCGAGTTCCAGGCCGAAAGGCTTACGACATACTCCTGCCCGGCATCGGAGCCCGGCCGCGCCTGCCCGGCATAGAAGCCTCCTGCCGAGCCCGCGCCAAGGTCGAGATTCTTCCCAGCAAAAAAAAAATGTCGAGGTTGTCGTCTAAGCCGACAACTGTGAAAAAAAAAATCCAGTGGTCCTGTGGGGGGACAACTGTCTAAAGTTTCGGCGAACCTGCCCGGCAGAGCCGCGCCAGCCCGCCGACATGGAGGGCACGCAGCTGATGTCTCGCACCAACTACGAAGCAGTGTCCGGTTTTGCCGGCCACTGGCTCCATCGTGCGCAGGTCCCGCGATTGACCGGCGAAATCGGTCAAATCAAAATTTGAGTCACATCCGAAAAAACCCTGGTGCGTGCCTGGTGCGGGCTCCAAGACCGAGGGGTGCGTCAAACGCACTACCCACGCCAGCCCGGCTTCCAAGGTCGGAATTCTTCCCAGGAAAAAAATCCAGTCCTCCCCCAGTCCTCCCCCAGGGGAGGACTTGCGGAAACTTGTGCCGAAGAGGGGTTGGTGTGTTTGACACACCAACAAGCGGTGCCTGTGAGGTGTGTCAAACACACCAACCCCCGAATCACGAGGAAACTTCTCCGAACGGCCGGAACGCCACGAAGGACCTGTGAGGGCGCGCTGCGAAAGTACAACACCCCTCTGTTATGAATTCGTATAATAACACCTACTCCTAAGAAAACATGTTTGAAGGACCTGTTACCGGCAACATCCCGGAGGTCCTGGACAACGGAGAGGTAACTGACGGCACGCACGTCACCGCAGGGCAGCTTGCCCTGGCTCTCACGCCGTACGCTCAAGTAACGGACCTGGCGGTGAACACGGCAGCCGCCGGCAACACCGCGGCGGCCATCCAGTCCCTGGACGACAGAGTCACCGCGGAGCTGGCCTCCAAGCTGGACAGCAGCGCGCTGGCGCCGGCGATTGCGCCCCTAGCAACGGCGGCGGCCCTGGCCACCACGGACGGCCAGGTGGCTGCGCACGGAAGCAGCATCGCCGCGCTGCAGAGCTCGCTGACCACGGGCCTCTCCAACAAGGCAGACCAGTCGGCATTCGACGTGCTGGAGGGCGTGGTGGCGACGAAGAGCACCCCGGACAGCGTGGACCTGAAGCTGTCCAACTACAGCACCACGGCGGCCATGAACGGCTCCATCGCCTCGGCCAACAACGCCACGCTGGCCACGGCGGCCAACTACGGCCTCAAGACGGTGGTGGACCAGCACTCCCTGGACATAGCGGCGAAGGGGGAGGGGGAAAAAAGTGGTGGGGGGGGAATGGAAAATGGGGGGAAGGAAGGGGGGGGGGGGGGGGGAGGGAAGAAGGGGGAGGAGGGAGGATCACGCCGCTGGAGGTTGACAACAAGGGGTGGCCAGCTCCTCCTTGGGGGCCGTCCACCCGCCGCGGCGCTGGCCTCCGAGCTCGCGAGCCGAAGACGCCTCCATCTCGGGGCTGCAGGCCTCCAAGGCAGACGCCAGCGCCCTGACTGCTTACGCGCAGTCTCGCGTCGACACTTCCTCGGTGGTGGACTCTAAGATAGAGCGGCACTCCATGACGCCGTCACCAGGGGGGGGGGGGGGGGGGGGGGGGGGGGGGGGCGGCAGCCCTGGACGCCTCCTCGGCAAGGCGGACGCAAGCGCGCTGGCCTCCCTGCTCTCCACGGTGGACGGGTTGGACACGCCGCTGGAGGTAGACACCAAGATAGCAAATGCCCTGCTGGGGCTCGCCACCGAGGCCTTCGTCGCAGCGCAGCTTGCTAGCCGGGACGCCAGCATCACGGCGCTCCAGGGGGCCAAGGCCGACGCGACGCTGCTGGCCTCATACGCCACGAACGCCGCGCTCTCCGCCAGCGAGACCGCGCTCCAGAGCGCCCTCGACACAATCCTCGCGGAGCTCGCCGCCCTGCAGCTTTCCGGCAGCGGAGTTGTTAACGCGCCGGCCTGGGCGGGCTTCACAACTTGGGAGCTCCTTCGCGGAAGCAGCGTCGTTCGCAACCTGCACTTCGTGGCTCCTCACTCTGCTGCGCTGGCCAACGGCGACGACACGCTGAGCATCACGGCAGACTGCTACTCCACGGCGGGCACTGACGCCGCTATAACAGCAGCCTTGCTGGCCTACTACACCTCCTCACAAGTGGACACTCTGTTGGGAGACTACCGCACCGGAACGGCGCAGGACGCGGAGACGGCCGGCGCCATCACGGCCGCGCTGCTGGCCTACTACACCTCCTCACAAGTGGACGCGCTGTTGGGAGACTACCGCACGGCGAGCGCGCAGGACACGCAGACGCAGGCCGCCATCACGGGCGCGCTGCTGGCCTACCGGACGGGCCCGGACCAGGACGTGTTCACAACCAACCAAATCACCTCGGCGCTGGTGGCGTACCGCTCAGCCGCAGACCAGGACACGGCAACGGCCTCGAGCATCGCAGCCGCGCTGCTCAGCTGCTACGCCGTCGCACAAGTAGACGGCCTCCTTGCCGGCAAGCTCGGAGTCACGGAGGCGGCCTCGGCCCTGCAGATAGCAGTGCGCTTTCCGGACGACGGAGGGGCCGACGAGGTGGTGGCCGCCATAGGAGAGCAGATCCTGGGCCCCACGGACGTCTCGCTCTCAAACTGGACGGTTCGCCCCAGCTGCGGCTGCAGCGTGGTCCTGGCCACGCACACCGCGGGAGTGAGCGTGGACGGCTACACCCTGACCCTGGCGGCGAACCCGTGGAACATCGTGCGCACCTACAACTTGACCCCGGGCCGAGAGCTCCTCTTCGCCTGCCGCTACCGGCTCGGCACGGCCTCCAACTTCGTGTACATGTCCGAGGCCGACAACGTCTACGACCCATTGTACGGCAGCTTCGTGGGCGACCAGGGTGCCTGGAGCACGGCCAAGATGTACTTCACCGTGCCGCCCAACGGAGTGGCGAAGCTGCACTTCGGGGCGCACTTCCAGGCGCCGGGCCTGCCCAACCAGACGGCTGGAACGGTGGACGTCAACGGCCTCCAGATCCTGGACGCAACCCTGGAGACCGGCAACGCGGTGGAGGCGGAGGAGGACACGGCGGCCTCGGCGCTGCTGCTGAAGCACGAGTTCCTCGACGGAGGGGCCGACGACGTCACGCTGGCCACCCTGGGCGAGGTGCTGCTGGAACCCACGCTCACCACGCTAGGAATTTTCCTGGTGCGCTCCAACAGCCAGAGCTCCGTGGCCTCGGCCAGCTTCGCGGTGGGAGGCTTCCAGCTGGAGGGCTACGCCATGACCCTGAGCGCCTTCGCCTGGAACTTCGTGCGCACCTACACGCTGACGCCGGGGAGACGCTACTCCTTCGGCTGCCGGTACCGGCTGGGCACGGCCTCCAACTTGGTGATGTACGTCAGCGCGGCCGACAACGACTACGTGGGCGTCACCGGCACCTTCCTCGGCACGCCCGCGCAGGGTGTGTGGAGCACGGCGCGCCTGGACTTCTCGGTGCCGCCGGGCGGAATCGCGAAGCTGCACTTCGGAGCCTTCGGCGGGTCTATCCCCGGCCTGGTGCAGCAGTCGGCGGGCACGCTGGACCTGTACAGCATGCAGATCAGGGCCAGCGCCTTCGAGGGAGAGTCTGTCTCAGTAACGGACCTGCTGGACTCGCTGGCCCTCACGGGCTCGGCCACGCTGGACGGGCTCACCGCGCAGGGTAACGTGGGCTGCGACCAGCTGCTGTGCAACGACGTGAACTGCACCGACGTTTTCACGACGGGCGTGGACGCCTCGGGCGCCATTTCCTGCGCTGCGCTCACAGCCGGCACCGTCGCCGGGGCCGCGCTGTCGTCCACGGGGGCCGTGTCAGGCAGCTCGCTGAGCATCAGCGGCGCGGCCAGCGTGGGTCTGCTGAGCTCCTCCACCGGAATCACGGGCAGCACTCTCACCATTAACAACACCGCCAACGCCGGGAACTTCACCACGGTGGGCGACGTGTCCACGGGGACATTGACGGCCTCGGGCGCAGCGACGGCGGCGAGCTTCGCAGCCACCGGCGCGCTCACGGGCGCCACGCTGACGATCACCGGGGCGGCGTCCGCGGGCCCGCTGGACTGCGAGAGCCTGGACTGCACCTTCACGGCCACGAGCGGCGGAGTTTCGACGGGCAGCGTGGTCTGCGGCGACGTGACGAGCTCGGGCACGGTCTCCGCTCCGCAGCTCTTCGCGTCCAACACGCTCACCGTGACCAACACCTCCGACTTCTCGGACGATCTCTTCCTGACGAAGAACTGGGCGGGCTGGAGCAAGCTGCAAGTGTCCAACAACCGCGCGGCCCCCGACAGCGGCCCGGAGCTGCGGCTGCTGGGCAACCAGAGCGCGAGGGTCTTCCTGGAGCGGGACGGCGGGGCGCACCAGTGCGAGCTCATCATGATCAACGACAAGGCGCTGGTGCAGACGAAGAGCCTCTCGACGCAGCTGTCCCTGACCACGAACCAGAGGAACCCCGGCTGCCTCGTGATCGCGGGCAACACGGGCAACGTGGTCTGCAACACGAGCTTCACGAATTTGTCGGACAGCCGGGTGAAGACGGAGATGGCGGAGGCCGACGTGGCGGAGCTCCAGCTGCTCTTCGACTCCGTGGAGGCCAAGCAGTACAAGCGCCCGGACATGAACGGCGACCTGAGGCTGGGCTTCGCCTCCAACGACTTCTCAGGAGCGAAGTGGAAGAATTTGACGGGCACGGCCCGGTGGAGCGACGGCACGGAGATGGTTACTCTCGACTACTCTCACCTCACCAGCGTGCTGTGGGGGGTGTGCAAGGGCTTCCAGGCCCGGCTGGACGCACTTGAAGCCTGGCAGGCGCAGCGGGGGCTGAAGAACAAGTAAAAAACTGTGTGAGCAAGCTCCTTTTTGGGGCAACAAGTAGGTGTGTTCAGGCCTCCCTGCATCCAGGAACCTTGGGCAAGCTCCTTTTTGGGGCAACAAGTAGGTGTGAGCAGGCCTCCTCGCATCCGCGGAACCTTGCTCAAGCTCCTTTTTCGGGCAACAAGTAGGTGTGCGCAGGCCTCCCGGCATCCCGGGAGCCTTGAGCAAGCTCCTTTTTGGGGCAAAGCTAAATGGAGGCGCTGAGGGACCTGGCCGACGACTTCAACGTGAGGGACCCGCGGAAGCTGTACCGACTCGCACGGCAGCGCGACCTCGACGTGACGCAGGCCATGGCCTTCGAGGCGCTGAAGGCCGACGTGGGCCGGCAGGTGCAGGCGCCACGGCCGCGTGCGCTGGGCAAGTCGGCCGCCGAGGGGCCGAACGACCGGCTGCAGGCCGACCTCATCGACTTCAGCCAGAACACGCCGGGGAAGACGAAGTACGGCCTGGTGGTGATGGACGTCTTCACCCGGGAGGCCGCCGTGGAACCTCTGCAGAACAAGAACGCCGAGACGGTGGGCCGCGCCACCAAGCGCGCCGCAAAGGAGCTGACGGGGGACGACGGGAACTTTGTGGTCACGACAGACCTGGGCAACGAGTTCGCCACGCTGGACCGGGAGCTGCCCGAAAATGCCGTGCGCCGCACGAAGCGGCCCGAGGACCGCAACGCCATTGCCGTGGTGGACCGGGGCATCCTGACGCTGAAGAAGGACCTGGCCACGAGGGTGGCGCGCAAGGGCGGGCAGTGGAGCGACCACTTCGAGCGGGCGGCCGGGGCCTACAACGCGCGGCCCCACGAGACGGTGCACGGCGCGCCTGAGGACGTGGAGAAGCAGCCGGCCACGGAGTTCAGGGTCCTCCAAGACAACGCCGACAAGTTCCAGCACAACAAGGACCTCACCGACCGGCGCGTGAAGGCGGTGCAGGACGCGGGCGCCTTCCGAGCGCCGACGAACGCGGCGAGGAGCTTCAACCCTCAGTACGGCGACGTGCAGCAGCTGGGGGCCGTGGACTCCATGACCGTCCGCAGCACGGATACCGCGACAAAAATCCTGCTGAAGCTGGCGCTGCCGGCGTCACAGGGCAACGCGGCGGGCCGGCTGACGAGACGGGGCAGGCCGGCGGCTGTGAGGCAGCTGGACGACTTCCTGGGGCCTCCGAGGCCCAGGACCCTCGACTAGGGGTGCTCGGGAAACCAACGGGTTGGGCGAACCAAACGGGGCTGGCATGGGCAACCCGTGCAAAACCGTGCAAAGTCCAGGGTCTATATTGATGTAGGGCCTAAACTAATAGCATTTTTTCAGCGCAAAACCGTGCAAAACGAGCTATTCCTCCAGGCCCTACATAAATGTAGGCCCTAGAAGAATAGCATTTTGTGGCGCAAGACCGTGCAAAACGAGCTATTCTTACAGGCCGTACATACATGTACACCCCACTCTCCCCCAGCTCCATGCTATATGTGCCATATGTGCTATATGGACGCCAACCCGCTGAACCTCCACTCTCCCCCGGGTCCATGCTATATGTGCTATATGTGCTATATCTCACAAGGCAACCCACCGAACATCCACTCTCCCCGGGTTCCTTGCTATATGTGCTATATGTGCTATATCTCACAAGACAACCCACTGAACATCCACTCTCCCCCAGCTCCTTGCTATATGTACTATATGTGCTATATATTCTGTACGCGCGAAAATCTGTAGTATATGTGCTATATAGGGCCATATAGCACATATAGTACATATAGCAAGGAACCCGGGGAGAGTGGATGTTCAGTGGCTTGCCTTGTGAGATATAGCACATATAGCACGTATAGCAAGGAACCCGGGGGAGAGTGGAGGTTCAGTGGGTTGGGGGCCATATAGCACATATAGTACATATAGCATGGACCCGGGGGAGAGTGGAGGTTCAGTGGGTTGCCTTGTGAGATATAGCACATATAGTACATATAGCATGGACCCGGGGGGGAGTGGATGTTCAGTGGGTTGTCTTGTGAGATATAGCACATATAGTACATATAGCGTGGATGTTCAGTGGGTTGTCTTGTGAGATATAGCACATATAGCACATATAGCAAGGAACCCGGGGGCGGGAGTGGAGCGGGTCAGCGCGTCGCCCAACTGTGCGTCTTTGGACGGCCTCACGAGCGTGCGGCAAGGGTGCAGTGCGCCAGAGCGGGGGTCAGCGCGTCGCCCAACTGTGCGTCTTTGGGCAAGGCGTGCGGCAAGGGTGCAGTGCGCCAGAGCGGGGGGCTTGCAACGATCTGTACGCGTTCGGTCGGGCTTCTGCCTGGTCTGTGCCCTCAAAAGGCCCCGTGTCGCGAATTACTGGCCGTTGTACAAGGCCCTCAAACTCTCCGCCATGGAGATCGCCTTGTCGGACCCGAACTTTCGCTTCTCGCGCACAGAGTCCTTGACACACTGCGCCGTCACTTCCACGAGGATGCAGCGCTTCAGCACCGCGCGCGTGTCCGCGTCGAAGACCTTGTCAAGCGGGCGAGCGCGCCACTCAAAACCGTCGAGCATGAGGTCCGGAGGGCAAATCTTTGCCATGTCGTCCAAGCTGTGGTGGAGTTTCGCCAGGTCCTGCACCGTGATGATCCTGAACGTCTCCGCAGGCACCTTCACGTCGTTGTAGCGACATTTGATGGTGGCTGGCAAGTCGGGCGACAGACCGAGGAGATGCTTCAGCGTGTCCACTCCCCCGCCCTGGGCGCCGATGTTGCTGCTGCTGATCTGAAGCTCGTCCAGGAGCAAAGGCCTCTCGTCGCGCAGGAGGCTGCGCTCGACCGCGGATCGCAGCATGTCCGGGCTGGACACCATGACGAACTCGTCCAGACCCACGTCGCGGGCCACCATGGCTGCCAGTCAACTTGCCAGGGGAGTTTTCCCCTTGCCGCTGTCTCCGTAGAAGATCAGAGTCCTTCGCTCGTCGCGAGCTCGCCCGTAGGCCTCGAAAAAGTCCAGTGGCTGCTTCTGGTGGACCTCGGGGTTGTACCACCAGCAGTTCACGGTGCTCTCGTTGATTACGAAGTCGGTCATCAGAAGTTGGCGATGGCGCGACACCAGCAGGCTCTCCGTTTGCAACTGGTCGTCCTGGAGATGCTTGCGGAGCTGCAAGAGGGCCCTGCTCTGCAAGTGCACGAACTCGTCCTCACTGTTCGGCGGGCGCTTGCCGGTGTTCAAGGCCTTGTCGCCTCGGAAGGTCGTGTCGAGCATGATGAGATGGCTCTGGAACTCGGACGTCGTCATATCGCCGTAGTTCTTCAAAACCCGTCGTGGGGAGAACTCTGGCGCCGGAGGTTCGTTTGCTGCAACAAGGCCGTCGTACTCGCCCCAACTCATGGCCCGCATGGTCCCCTTCTGCTCCAAGCAGTTGGCCATCAGCTTCACGACATCGTGAAGCTTCCCCTTGCCAAGCTTGTAGAGCTGGGTGGACGCCGGAGGATGGGGCATCAGCTTCATGGTGGGCTTGTGGAAGAAGACCCACAAGTTTGCCCCTCTTTCGGGTCGAAGCACGACGTGGTGGCCGACGTCAGGAGGCTGAGCTTGGCCCACGCGGCGCCACGCCATCCAAGCGCAACCTTTGCCCTGGTACTTGTCGTCCCCCACCCTGTAAAGGCACTCCAGCAGTTCTGCTTCGGACACACCCGGGCCTGTGTGGCGGAACTCGCAGGGAACCAGAACGTGGTTGCTGCTGTGGAAGACGGGAGCGGCCTTGTTCCTCATGAAATCCTCGTCTTGCGGCTCGGCGGCCCTTGGCAGCAAGAAGGTGGTTACCTCCGGCTCCGGCTTCTCCGGCTTCTCCGGCTCGCTCTCCTCGTTCCTCTTCAAGTTCAGGTAAATGGGCTGGCGCGGAGACTGAGGCTTCACGGGCGGAGTTCCGGGGCGGCTTCGCGGCGATCCAACCACTCCACCAGGCGATGCTCCAAGTTCGTCGCCGGGTAGTCTTACCCGCGGGCTCCTGGCCGGCCTTGACGAGTTCTTCAAAGATGGGCAGAGCCTGCTTGCAGCCGATGCTGTCGTAGGACAGTATCTCCCGCATGTCGTCCAGGGTCTCGAGCACGCGAGTCCCCATTCTCACGGAGTGCGGAAGGACGGTAGACAGCACCAGGTTCGCTGCCGCCTCGCCGCCTCGCGCTCGCACTCGGATCGAGTCGCCATCGCAGAGCTTGCTTCTTGAGCAAATAGTGACTTTGTTGAAAGCAGCTGTGTTTAAACCCTACAGGCACCAGCCCGCCCGCCGCGAAAACGCCGTTTGAACGCACCCCCGACTTGGCCGAGATGCGCCGACCAACCCGTAAAAAAAGAATGGCAAGTTGGGCAGACAACGACAGTAGATCACGGACGGGGGCGGATGGTGCCGTCGTGCTGAACTTGCAGCGCGGACCGGGGCCTACGCGCTGCTCTCGCGCGCGGGGGCAGCTGCCCCGTGCGGGCCAGCAACTACTCCCACCTGGGCCTGCGGCCTCCCAGCAAGGACTTCGACTACAACCAGCCCCCATCCACGACCAACGACTACATCCTGCTGCGCAGGGAGAAGAAGCTCGTGCGCTCCTGCACGGAGCACCGGCTGACCAAGCTGGGCAAGGGCTTCTTCCGCGACAAGTACTACGAGTACCTGGCAGGCGGCGCAGCGGGCGGAACGCGGCGCGGGCTACGAGCGCAGGGACTGACTGCCGGTGAAGGAGCTGGGCGGGCCACGAGGCACCGCGCGCACCTTACGGAGGAGCGGGGCGCAGCGGGTCAGGCAACAAGTGGAGGCCTCGCTGGGCGATCCGGGCGGCCCCATCCTGCAGCTCTCGACGAGACCTACTTCCTTGCGGGGGTCAGCACCCAGAGCACGCAATATCGGAACTCCAGGATGGAGACGCTCCTGCGCCAGCGCATGAGGGGCCTGAGGAGCGTGAGCTTCCAGCTGCCCTGCGAGGAGGACGTGCTGCAGAGCGCCTTCGAGGACAAGCCGCTCTGCGTGCCCCGGCACTGCGTGCCCCGGCAGCTCGCCGAGCTGCTGCAGCTGAGCGTGAGGGAAGGTGTGCCCGACCTTCGACGCCAGCAGGGCGACCTGGTGGACAGCTACGACCCGGCGCTGAAGGAGCACCCCACCGTGTGCTTCTTGGCCTTCGACGGGCACTGCTACATGTACAGGGCCGTGAAGAGGGTGCTGGAGCGGCAGGCGGCGCGCGTGCTCTACCGGGGCGAGGCAGGCAGACCCTGCCGCCCATCCAAGAGTGGAGGCGCTTCGACGCCGCGGACGTGCAGCCGGGACTGTTTTGGTGCGAGGACCTGCGAGAGGCGCGGCGCCAGCTCATGGCCGCCGGCGAGAGCCCCAAGGTGGCCATCAGCAGCCCGGCGCAGTACTGCGGGCTGAGGCTGAGGCGGGGCACCAGGATCCGAGAGCTGCCGGAGGAGCACGAGGTGCTGCGGAGGTGGTGCGAGGCGCTCAACCAGGAGTACAGGGGCCAGCGCCTGGCCGGCTTGGCGCGCGAGATTTTTTTGAAGCTGCTGAAGGCGAAGCGGGAGGTGCCCGGCGCGGCGGAGAGGCAGAAGACCCTGGCCGCGCAGGACGGCAAGCGCGCGCTGTGCGGCTGCGGGCTGACGGCCGGCACCTGCGAGCTGGACCACGTGGTGCCGGTGAGGCAGGCCTTTGCGGGCAGCGTGCAAACTCTGCAGGCGCTGTGCGGCGACTGCCACAGCGAGAAGACGCGGAGGGAGAGCGCGCAGCCCACCAGCCTGGAGAGCCGCGTGGCCCCCGGCGTCATGGAGTACGTCCGGAGCCCCAAGCTGCCTCCCCTCGTCTTTGAGGCGCAGACGTGCGCAAAGGACAGCACGTACGTCGGCGTGGACGTGGTGCGCTGCAGGCGCAACGGGCTGGCCAACGCCCCCTTCCCCCTGCCCATCCTGTGCCCGGCGGACGGCGTTGAGCCCGTGGACGGCGTGCTGCCGGACCTGGGCTTTGTGGAGGGCTGCTGCGACGCGAGGCAGTCCTGCCTGAACCTGTTGCCGTACGTGGGGCCCGGCTGGTACCCGAAGGTTTCGCTGGCCGCGATGCTGGACCTGGGCGTCTGCCGCTGGGACCACATCGTGTTGGGCATCTCCGCGCGGAGCCACGTGGACGCGGCGACGCTGCGGCGCGCGCTGGAGCGCATGGACGCCGCGTGGCCCGAAGGCGAGGAGCACATGGCCAAGCTCAGCGTGAACGCGATGATAGGCCTGTGGGCGCGCAGCACGGAGGTGGTCTACAGCGTGCGCAGCAGCAGCAGCGAGCTGGACGGCGCGGGCGCGGACTTCTCTCAGGCCTTCGCCTACGAGGGGGGCATGGTGTGGGACTTCGTCTACGCCAGGAGGCTGCTGAGCAACGGCACCTACCGCCCCATCCACGACGCGGTCCTGGGCTTTGAGCACTGCATGGTGGCCAAGGCCCGGCGCATCCTGGACGCGCCGCCGCGGTACCTCGCGCAGGTGAAGACGGACTGCCTGCTGACGCAGCGGCTGCCGAAGCGCTTCGCGGAGCGGCTGCGGGCGCTGGAGGCGCTGCGCCACCCGGACGGCACGCCGGTCTACCGCGTGGAAGAGACGAAGCCTTTGCTCAGCAGCAGGGCGCCGCGCATGGAGGCGGAGCGCCCCAAACAGCGGAGGTGGAACGGAGTGGACGACCCCGTGAACCACTGCCTGGCGGGCAACTCCCTGCTGCTCACGGGCCTGCCGGGCACCGGGAAGACGCACCTGGCCCGCACCATTGTGGCGAGGCTGCGAGAGCAGGGCGAGGCGGTGCACCTGGTGTCCAAGACGCACTGCTCCGTGCAGAACCTGGGCCTGGGGGCGCAGACGGCCGACCACTGGGTGCGCAGGTACGTGCGCGGGGGCAGCGCGCAAAAGCTGGACTGGCTGGTGGTGGAGGAGATCACGCAGCTGGACATGGCGCTCTGGGCGGACCTGGCCTGCGTGGGGCTGAACGCCGACGTGAAGTTCCTGCTGCTGGGAGACTTCCGGCAGCTGCCGGCCGTGCTGGACTCCTGGGCCGGGCGGCCCATCAGCGCGCCGTTGGAGCACAGCCAGCTCATCCGCGACCTGGCCGGCGGGCACAGGCACGAGCTCACGGAGAACATGCGCTCCGACCCCGGCATCTTCGACTTCGTGAAGTGGCTGCGGGTCGGCAAGGTGGCGTGCCCCACGCTGGAGCAGGCCAAGGCGAGGCTGAGGGAGCTCTACCCCTCCAAGCCCGGGTGGCCGGACACCACGCTGGTCATCAGCCACAGCAAGCGCATGGCCGTGAACGCAGCGGCGAACCGGGCCCTGGCGCCGGAGGCCTCAAAGCTCTTAGAGTTGGAGACACACGTCATCCACATAGATTTGGGTTGTTGCCAAACAACCAATGGGTGTTGCCAAACTGCAACACGGCATGCGGCTGAAGAACCAGGAGCTGCTGCGGGCCACCCGGCCGAGCCACGCAGTGACCTACGCCAGCTGCCAGGGCCTCACCCTCCACAACCGCGTCCGCCTGGACCACGCTGCGCCACCTGTACGTGGGCGCCTCAAGGGCCACCAGCTCCGAGCTGCTGGAGGCGGCCTAGAACGGGCAGCACGGCGCCTCCAGGGGCTCCAGCATGAGGTGGCGCACCTCGAAGAGCACGCCCCACTGCCTGCCCATCAGCCACACGTGCCGGGCCTCCACAAGCGCGCGGCCCCTGCGGCGCGCGAACTCCGCGGGGCGCGGCACGCGGTTGCCGGCCGGGTCCCCGAAGAGGCAGCGCTCCAAGTCCATCTTGCACTTCACGTGCTTGCCCTTGGCGCTCACCTTGACGGCGCGCTGCAGCTGGCTCTCAAGCTCGGTGCGGGCGGCCCCCGGAAAGGGCTTCTGGAAGACGATCATGTTGTCGATGACGCCCTGCTCCACCTCCTCCGTCCACAGCTCCAGGTTGTTGCTCGCAAAGCACACGCCCACCCTCTTGGCCCCGTCGTCCTGGAAGTTGCCGGGCTCCCACAGCACCTCCACGTCCACCTTGCACACCAGCGCGCCCTGTGGGAGTCCTCTATCATGAATTTTCCCCCCTTGGCATTGGTCTGAACGTCCAGCCCGAGTGCAAGCTTCATGGTTGCGGCATTTTTGCCGCCGTTTCCTTTTCCGGTGATCTTGTAGTTCTGCCTGCGCTTTTGCAAGGCCCTTTGGCATTTGCACTCACCCACTGTGTAGTGTGCCTGGTGCCCTTTTTGCGGCACCTGCTTGCATCGCCTTGGGCTATATGCGGACATGTGCTGTTTGGTGCAATCCGCTCCTTTTCCGATGTCTAGCCAGTTACCTCTTGACAATGGCGAAGTTCGGCTCCTTTTTTTGTCCGTAGGAAAAAAGTCCGGTCCGATGAACGCGCGAGTTTTCTTGGTCGTCGCAGTGGCGGTGATCTTGCTCTTTAAAAATGCCGAGACTCCTGGAGCTTTTCTGCGGCGCCAAGTCGGTGGGCAGGGCCTTCGAGGCGGCGGGCTGGGAGGTCGTCTCCCTGGACATCGTGTCGAAATTTGAGCCCACCATCCTGTGCGACATCCGGAGCTGGGACTACACGACGTTCCCGGGGCACTTCGACATGGTTTGGGCCAGCCCGGTCTGCGCGGAATACAGCCGCGCGCTGACGACGCGCCCTTGCGGCGGCTCCTGAAGGGCGACGCGCTGGTGCTCAGCGCCCTTGAGATCATTGCGCGCTTTGACCTGCTCATGTGGGTCATAGAGAACCCGGCCTGGGTGGACGTGACCTACTGCAAGTACGGAACCCCGTACAGGAAGCAGACGCGGCTGTGGACCAACATGCGCTGGAGGCCGAGGCGAGGCCTTCGCAGGCCCGGCAGCCGCTGGACGGCAGGCACCTCCGGGCCGCGCAGCGGGGGCCGCGAGCTGCTCTATAGCGTTCCTGCTGCGCTGTGCAAGGAGATTGCGTGCGCGGCCACGGCGGAGCTTGCGGAGCGGCTGAGCATTCCCGACTAGGCCGTTCTAGCTTCCTCTAATCCGAGGGGCCTGGAACAAGTCCATTTTTTCTGTGGTTTTGCTGTTTTTTTGGGCGCAGTCACTCAACGCCAAAAAAGGCTAAGAGGGACAGCGGGCCTTTTTTTTTTTTGGGTCATTTTGTGTCACTCAACTTCGAAAACGAAGAAGAAGGGCGCCGGGCCTCTTTTTAAGTCCAGCACAGAGACGCCCGTGCCGGAGAGCGTCACCAGCTGGTAGGCCACCAGGTGGATGAACAGGTCCGTCATCGTGCCGTCCAGGCCCTTGAAGGTGAACCGGGCAAGGTCGCCCGAGCGGGTGCTGACACCACTCAGCGGCATCTTGGGCACGCGCTCGGTGGGAAAGCCGGCAATGAAGCTGTGGCGCAGGTAGCTCACGCGGCCGATGTCGATGTTGCGCACCGTGTCGTCGTAAGTACCCGCAAGGACGGAGAGGAAGTGGAAGTGCTCCGAGGCTCCCTTCATAGGGTTGTGAGGGTATGCAGGCTGCCCAGCTGCATCTGAGACTCCAGGAGGCTGTCCTCCTGCCTGGCCGCGCCGATGGGGGCCACGTCCTACCCCGGGTTGGCCAGCAAGTCAATCTTCTAGCCCGCGTCGTTGTCCCAAAAAGTCACAAACGCGCCCATGAGTTTCGTGAAGGCGCGCGCCACGGTGACGTTGTGCTCCGCCACGCCGTTCGGGACGCTGGACTGCTGCGTGTGCACCGTGGGGTAGCTGAACACCAGGGACCTTCCTGAGAGGAGCACGCGGTTGAAGGACTCAACCAGCGCAGAGTCCAGGACGACCTGGGAGGCCAGAACTCGGACGTTCTGGATCTCAAAGTCGGTGCTCAGCGTGGCTCCGGACGGGTGCGCCCCGGCGTTCTCGGACCACAGCGCAGTTGTGGCGTCCGCAAACTCAATTTCTATCACCAGGTTCAGCTGCGGCGGCAGCATCTTCCCGCAGCGCAGGATGCGCAGCAGCACGTCCGCGTAGCCGCCCTGGTGCAGTGCGTGGGCGACGCGCGGGTCGTTCACTTCGTCGAAACCCTCCATGGCCTTGTTGCGGTTGTACTCGCGGCCCTTCAGCAGGTCATGCGCGGCCACGGTGCGGCCGTAGTAGTTGATGTCGTCGCAGCGCTGGCCGTTGGCGAAGATCTGGACGCGCTGGACGAAGCAGGCGGGGTTGGGCGTGGCTGGGGGGCGTCCGTGTTCCTGACGCGGAAGGCGATCTTGATGGACTTGGGGTCGATGAAGGACGTGCCGCTGGTCAGCGGGATGCGGCAGACCCGAGAGGTGGTGGGGGAGAAGGAGCTCAGCGAGCTGGGAAAGTACTGCGCGTCATGCCGCGCCGTCACGTAGCTTGTGTTGCTTGTTTTCAGCTTGTAGTCCAGGCTCTGCATCAGCTCATCTACCTCCATGCTTGTTTAAATACACGCATTTTGACTCGTACGGCGAAGGAAAAGTATTACTCTAATGCCCTGGAGTAATAGAGTTTTTGTGTGCAAAACCGTGCAAAAATATTAGTCAAGTGTCTATATTGACATAGGCACTGGACTAATAGCATTTTGTAGCGCCAAACCGTGAAAAACGAGCTATTAGTCCAAGGCGTATATCTATATACAGACGAGACTAAAAGCATTTGGCAGCGCAAAACCGTGCATTTTTTAAGCAGCCTCAATGTCTCGCGCCAGCTGGTCAAAGCTGGGCGGAGGCAGGCTCCGGCGTGACTGCCCGGAACTGGAGCTCGCCCGCGAGGCTGGGACTGGGGCCCAGGAGAAGGGGCGCGGCGTGTTGTTGGACTGCGCCTGAACACGGAAGCCAGACTGAGAGGAGGCGCGGGGGCTGCCGGACGTGCTGCTGCCTGAGCGCAGCGTGAAGTGCTGAGGCTGAGTGGCGTCATTCATGTTGTTGGCGGACCGGGCCGCGTCCTCGCTGCCCTGCTGGAGCCGAAAGAGCGTGTTCTCCAGCACCCAGCCCGTGCCGCGTGCGAGGCCGTAGGAACCCGCTTTGTTGAGACGACCTGGCGGGAGACCTCGAGGCCGACGCGCTGGCCAGCAACAGGCAGGAGCCGCTCTTCATCACGGACCGTCTGCGCACGGCGGCAGCGGAAGGCAGGCCTTCCACTCTCAGCTGCTCCAGGACGCAGCTGAATATGTGCGCCTGAACGTGCTGCCTTGGACGAGAGGGGGGCCTGGCAGAAGGAGCAGCAGCCCTGGTGCCCACCGCGGGCGAGGTTGCTGGACTGCTGGCTGGCGCGGCGGGAGTTGGCGCAGCGGCAACGGTGGGACTGGCCGTGGGCATCGCCGTAGCCTTGGTACCTCCGCGCCAGCCGCACGTTCTCGTCCGTGGCCTCTGCGGGAGTGCGGAAGCCGTCCTCGGGAATTGCCTGCAGAAAAATGTGCTGCAGGGGCCGAGGGTTGGGATCCTCGCTAGACTGTACGAAATCGTCCAAGTAGAAGTGGCTTGTGACGAACGAGGTGGCCTTGCGGTCCGGCTGATCCAGGGGCAGCGGCTCATTCCGCTTAAGCTAGCCCACCACCTGCGCGTGGGCGCTGATTGAAGCCGTGCGCCCGAAGCGTCTTCATTTACTGTTGCGCAACTTCGCCTGCCGCCCGTTCACGCCCTGGCGCTCGGTAGCGCAGGGCACCTGGCGGTGCACGGCCTCCGTCAGCCGGCTCACGTCGTCCAGGTGCCGCTGTCCCTCCTGCGCCTGCCTGCGCTCGCCTAGCCAGTTGTTGAAGGCCCGCGCCTCCTCCAGTTCTCGGTAGCGCTTCAGCAGCAGCTGAACTGGGGTACGTCCTGCGGAACCATCGGAGCATCCGCGGCTCGTTGCGGGGCTCAATGGACATCCTTTTACACTGTACGCTTGCGCCTGTTGTCAACCGGTCATAAGCGGACTGCCTCTCCAGCATGCGCAGCGCGCGCTGCTGCTCTCGTGAGCTGAGGCGCCTCCGGTGGTGCCTCAACCGGTGCCTCAGCCGGTGCCTCCGTCGGTGCCTCCGCCGGCGCCGTCTCAAGTGAAGGCGGCTTTGGCTTGCACTTTGGAGCAGCCGGCTCAGTAGGCACGTCCTGCTTCGGTTCCCAGGGGGCCGTTTCGGTTCCGCAGCGTTCTGCGCGGCGTCCGGCGCAGCATGCACCTCTTGCGCCTCCACCTCTTGCGTCTTTGTTCGGTCGGCTCCATTTAATTATACGTGGTCAAGATTTAACACGAACGACAAAGACGACCCGCGAAGTCGAACTCGTCTCCACAATGGTCCCCACTCCGCTCTTCAGCGTGATCTTGGAGAGGATGTCGTTGCCTTGCCCAGCAGCTGGCGTTGGCCAGCTGCAGGTAGACCTTGTTGTGCGCCATCATGCGGACGAACTCAAAGACCTGCTGCCCGCCGGAGACGAAGCTCGGACCCAGCATGTGGTCCACGCTGAACTTGGTGGGAGAGGCGGGCGGCGCGTAGTCCGCCGCGTCAGGAAATTGCTGGCGCAGCTCACGCTCAGACTGTTCGTGGTCTCGCTATAGGTGGCGGTGGCAAAGTTGGAGCTGATCCAGGCGGCCAACCGGGCGCCAGTGTACGCGCCCTCGAGCAACAACGCCCAGTTCAGCGTGCCCAGCGCGGTCAACCCAGTAGAGGTCTCCGGTCTGTCGAGAGGAAACTGTCGGCCAGGCGGATCTTAACGGCGAGCCGGGCGTAGTGCAGGGACTCTCCCAGGTCTACCTCAAAGTCGCTGTCCGAGCCGGCCACTCTCTTGCGGCTGTCCACGTAGATAGTGGTCATCCTTTTCTTTAGGAACCCACCTGTCCGGCGAACGACGGGTGGCTGGACGGCTGCGACGGAGGTGCAGCAGGAGATGTTCTCACACTTCGCGTTGATCAGCGTGGAGCTGGCAAACAGCTTCTGGCCCAGGAAGCTGAGCGCCGCTCCCATCGGCGTCTTTTTCAAGTGCAAAACGCTCTTCAAAGCGCTTGTAGAACATTTCATTCCTCGGCTTCAGGTAGTAGACGAAGAGGAAACTGTAGGGTCCGGTACAGCTGCGTGCCCCGCGGCCTTCGTCACATAGCTCGTCCTCAGGGCACATCTCTGGCAGGTCATCCACACAGCATGCTGGTTGCCGCGCGAAGGACTCTGACACACAGCCTCGGATCTGCCCCGGGAAGAAGATGACGGTGGACCACACTGCCCACGAAGCCGAGAATGCACAGCAGCCTAGCTTCTCCACGCACACGCCCAATCCCTAAGGCCTAGACGGCCCTAACACAAACTGGCGAGCCACACATATAGCATTACACTCAGCTCATGCCAACTCTCTCCGACGACGACCAGCTACACAATTCTGCCTGCAGTAGCTCACTTTTTGCTCGGCAGCTCTCCTCATGCCCAACTGCTGCACCTTAGGCTTCGCCATAGGCAGCCCCGACGCCCGCCCAAGCCACCTACTCCCGCGCCGCGAGCTCAGGAGACGTAAAAAAAGTCCGTGGTCACATGCTCTTGGCTGCCAAAGTAGGAGTTGGCCACCGCGCACCACAGCTCTCCGTGCTTGTCGAGCTGCTTTCCCTGCGGCTCTGCGCCATCCACAGCGCGAGACAAGCTCTGGCCGCGCATAATCTCGAAGTCTTTGGTGTAGTGCTCCTTGCCGGCATATGAGTACCAACACCTATCACCGCGAGCCTTTTGATAGCCTTGCGGGCGGACCATGCCCGCAGCAGCGGAGCAGCACTCGGGCACACAGGAGCGGCCCTCAGACTGCGGCGCGGCCATCTGCTCTGCGCCGCGCGACCTGCCCTGCCGCTGCCGCCTCTGCGCCGCCTCCACTTCTCTGCGAGCCGACAGCTCGTCCAACAGCCTCTTGCGAATCGAAGCTTTTTTCTGAGCCCGGCCAAGCCTGCCGCGCCGCTGCTGGCAGGAGTCTACTCCTGGCTCTGCCTTCTCGCGGGTCTGCGAGCCAAGATCAATCCACTCACTACAGTCCGTGCTGCGACTGCGCGCCGAGTCAGACCCTTCGCTGACAGGCATCACTACCCAAGCAAAGCTGAAGCACAGTCCATAGCTGAGCCAACCCACGCAGTCCATAACTCAGGCAGTCGACGACGTGATGAACAACCTCTCCAGTGCACTGGAGCGTCTCCATGTGGCGTTTGCCACACCGACTTCCGGCTTGGGTGCCCCTGGCCCCGCCGAGGAGGAGGACAATGGAAGATGTGAACGCCACGGAGCGGGCTACTCCACCCACGAAGAGGCTGAAGGGTTTCGTGGCGGCTTCCCAGAAGACCACGGCTCATGTGAACAAACCGGTCTCCCTGGTGCCGGTGGAGGGCCGTCCCGGCTACTTCAAGTTAGTGGACCTCCCAGACCTTTTCCCGGTCCTTCCGGCATCGGCGGCCACGTTGCTGAGGGACGTCACGGTGGAGGAGGCGGTCTCCCTGTTCCACAAGTTTGTCGGGAAGAACCTCACGGAAGACTTGGTGATTCGCATCCTGGAGGCCTATGTTCCGATAGCTGCTGCTCCGCGTGCAGCCTGGCCATCTTTCTGTAAGTTTTGCCAGCATCCACACACGGGCCTGGCACCAAGTTCCACCCCGCGCGCACGAGGATGTAAAGCTCCGCGGACGCGGGCTCGCAGTCTCTGCCACTCACTCCATCAGGTCGTTGAAAATCTCCTTTTTGCGCTCCATGGATCCCCAGAAGTGCAAGCCACTGCCGATGCCGAGCGGGGTGAACAAAGGCATGCCGTCCTTCTCAAACCAGGCTTTCTCCATGGACCTGATGGTGGAGCTGGACTCTTTCACTCGCCAGTCGCATCGGGCCTGATGTAAAGGGGTGAACTTGCCCTCTTGGTCGACACGCACAGCTTCACGCGCAGGGACCACGCTCAGCCCAACGCGCTTGCGCAAGAGCTGATCACGGCATTTCATCTCGTAGTACGAGTCGGCGATGCCAGCCCAGGTGCAGAGAAGCTTCTTCAAGATAGACATATGCCTGTGGCCTTTGGAGGCATGAATTAAACTCGCGCCAAGGCCGAGAATCACCACATGCTTTGTTTCGCTGGACGACATCTTCACCACATTGGAGCCGTACTCAGCATATCCGTTGCCGGTGCTGTCGGACAGCGCGAGCACATACTTGGTTGCAAAAGCTTCCTCCATGCTTTGAGCCACAAAAATCCTAGCCACGAACGAACAAAAAGATTTTACATGCGCCATGTCACTCTATAAATGGCTGAGCCAACCCACGCAGTCCATAACTCAGGCAGTCGAAGATGCCAAGCCTACTCACCAAAGCAAGACAAACAAATGACACACGCGCACTGCAAGCCTGTTTTTCTTCCTTGGTCTCACAAGCATGACTCTCTGGCTAAAGGTGCTGATGCTCAATTCCAATCTCGCGAATTGCGAGCGAGCAGTCTGCTTGGCTCAATTCCGCTCACGTCCTAGGCCGCTCTCCGACACGACTTCCTAAGACTCTCTCCGGACTAAGCCTCTCTCCGGACTTTGTCCTGAGCAGGGAAACCTGAGCTGGCACCATCTGGCCAACCCTGCGCCAGCTGCGGGCGACTCTGCTGACAGCGAAGTAGTCGCGAAGCCATGGCTGCGAAACTCCGCCGCTTTTCCCCGCTTTTCCCATCCGCGCGCCTCCGGGGCCTGTATGGCGCCGGAAGCGGTCAAACCGAGTGAAAGCCTTACTGAAAGAAACGAGCCAGTGGCCCAGCTGCGGGTGCAGGAGCCTGCATGGCCTTCACCGCACTGGCATGCGGGAGACGGGCGGCAAGTCGGGCCGACTTGCGCGCCCCGCCGCAAAACCGCTGCTGCGCAAGCCAGTCCTCGACCTGGCTTTGACGGCAGTCAGGCCAGGCGCATCCCTGTCCGGTCGCTGCTTGCGGCAATCGACAACCACGCCTTGAGCGTGCCAAACCGCCCGCAAGACACGCATGAACCAGGTGACGTGCTGGCCTGCAGAGTGCGCATGAAGATCAACCCGGCTGCTCCACGAAGGCTCGTGCCACCCTTTGGTAGGGCCACTGAAAACCGGGCCACGGCACCCTGTGGCCATCTGGTAATCAAGCAACAACTGCAACCCTGACACCCACCGGGACTTGTCCCCGGTAAGCGCATGCGGCCACCACGACGCCACGGTTTGCACGACGCGGCTGCCAAATCGCTCACACAGGTCAGCACCCACCCGGGGCAGAACAGGCGGGCGGCGAACGGGATGCCCTTCCGCGATGCGAGGACGGTCGTTGGCACTACTGCGATCATTACCCCTACGGTGGAACAGCTGGGCAACACGGACGATGTAGGCCTGAGCAGCTTGGACAAGGGCCAGCATTCGTGCCTGGTGCGACACAAGCTGGCCATGCACCTGAAAGAACACTGGAGGCCGGGCTTGGTTGGCTGCCTTGGCGGCCTCATCCACACGTGAGTTGTGGAACGCAGCCCACTCCTCCAGCGGCGCAAGCTGGCCACTGCTGGCAACATGCGCAGCAACTTTGTTAATGCGGAGGGCGTGCGGCCCAATCAACTGAACCAACCGGCAGATGTCCGCCCAGACATCTGAATCTGTCTGAGACGGATCCCAACGGAAGCCACCCTGTAGGATGCTTTGCATGCGGTCCACCACGAACTGGCAGTCACACCAGAGGCGCGCGGGACGACTTACCTGGTGCACATACTCAAGGGCAGCCCACACGGCAATGGCTTCAGCACGAGGCACCGTTTGCACCAACCCCTTAAGCCTACCCGCAGCAATGCAAGTGCTACACCACGGGTCGACCTCACAAACTTCAACTACCGCCCAAGCAGCGTACCTAAGCGCCGGCCACTTGGGGCACTGGGCAGTGCCGTCAGTGAAAAGGGAGATAGGCATGCCACCCGAACCGGGTGGGTCTAGGGGCAATCCTAAAAGGTATGCATGGGATGAAGGAGGGCCCATCCCCGACTTCTCAAAGCGTCCGGTGACTGCTCAAGCTGGACAAAGACATCCTCGGCAATGGCCTGACGCAACGGCAAAGTGCACACGCACTCCCAATGCCGATGGACCACACTGTCAGGCATGCCACACAGCGGGCAGTTGGGACTTTCTGCCGGGTTAATATGGGCAATGCCATCCTGGGTGAAGAAGGCACCGTTGAGTGCAGCCCGCACATAACCAACGTCTTCGCCCTCCATACATCATGAAGTTGCGCAATTCATACGGTGTCAGCCTAAGCTGATCCAGCTCCGCCGGTGGCAGAGTCGGGAGCTCATGGAGGACGTCCCGCACCTGCAGCCCTTGCAAGGCCGGCGCCCACCGGGGGATGGGCGTATCGGGCAGATATGGCGGCAAGATGATGCACCACCACCGCTCTCTCTTGGCTGCCCACACTTGGCCCAACTGCAAGGTGGTCTGAATCGCCTTGCAACCAGTGACGGCACAGTGTTGCTGAATCGCCCCTTGCACAAAGGGATCGGTCAGGGCCTGGCCAACGCACTCAATGATGACCATGTGGATGCCCCACAGCCAGGAAGCACGGAGGACACCCATAAGGCTCCAAGCCCTCGGATCATCGCCGGATTGGCCATCACCACCCCTACTGTACGGCTGGCAAGCAACACCTGCGGACACCACGTGGGCAACCACCCCAAGCTGACTGACCTGCTGCACAGTGCGCTCATCGGTGATGTCCCCAACGACCACATGTGATGCGGTGTTGCGCTGCAAGAGCTGCGCCAGAGAGGGCTGCTTCTCAACGTGGGCAACAGTGCGAAACCCAGCAAACCGGGCCCCCTGGGATGTGGCTCCCAAACCTGCACAGCACTCAATCACGGAAGACAGACTATCCACCGTTGGCACAGAATGGGCGAAGACCGAAGAGTCAACAGTGCGGACCAGAAGGAATCCCCCACAAGCAGAACGAGTGAGGAAGCCAAACAAGGTAACCCGGCTTGGCCCCCTAGGGAGGGGGCCAACCACGCGGCACACCTGGTGTGTCAGGGCAGTGGCGCAAACCCAGATGTCACCAGGTCCTTCGGCCAGAACATCCACCACGGTGTGGACGATCTGCCCAGCGCACAGTGGGCCCTGGTTGCAGGAGGTGGAACGCACAGGCGAAGCAGGAAGTCAGCCCGCTCAGCCCGACCCGCTGGAAGGTCCCCTGAGCCCAGGCTGCGAAACTCCGCCAAGTCCACGAGGTAGACGTAGCCGTACGCCTTGCTGATGTGCCAGCCTGGGCTCAGCCTCTCGGGGTCAAACCTGCAAATCTCATCCTGCAAGCGCTCGCGGAGGTGGATCACGTGGTGTGCCAGCTCGGCCATCAATGGGTGGCGCGGGGCACACACTATCAGCCCCTCTGCCTGGAAGAGGGGCTGATTCGTTGACGACGGGCAGGAAGGGCGGATTGCACACACCGCCTGCGGCAGCACCCCAGTCCTCGAATTTCTCTCCTATTGCTCGATCTCAGCAGGCCCATTGCGCCTGAATCCCGAGCTCGCGCTGCTTGTCCCGGAGCCAAAGACCCAGCTCTACTCCAAGGCTCTGCCTGCCAGACACGTAAACCGCGCTGCGGTACAACTCCATGTATCGCCACAGCGCAGCGATCGCACCCGGCTCCTTGCGGGCTGCTCTGAGGCTGGAGATGGGAAGCCTCCACTGCAGAAACTGCCACTGCTCTTCCTCGCCTGCGAACTCCCGGTAGAATCCAGGGCAGAAGATCTCCGCCGAGCAGCCGCAGTCTTGGATCACGCGCCTCGAAAGCCACCAAAGCGGAGAGGAGCCGACCACAGATAACACATCTGCGGCACATCCCGAAATGTCACTGCCTCTGTCTGCAGCAACGTCAATAGCTGCTGCTCCGCGTGCAGCCTGGCCATCTTCCTGTCAGCCGCGCCAGCATCCACACACGGGCCTGGCACCGAGTTCCACCCCGCGCACACGAGGATGTAAAGCTCCGCAGACGCGGGCTCGCAGTCTGCAGCGTTGCCGTGCGTCGCGCCTCGCACCTGGCTCAAAATAACCAGCCGCTCGGCCATCTGTAGTCCAGAGTATGTCAGGCTTGCGCATTGCGTCCACTTCACACACACGCTAATCGATGGGTCTTCCAAAATGTGTCTGCATGCCTCGCACATGCCCAGTCGTCGAAACTCCGTCTCATCCTGGGGCCCTCTGTAGAGGCCTTGCATCTTGCCACAGCTCAGGCAGCTGCTAAGCTGCGTGAGTCACTCGGGCGACAAGCCCAGTCGCTCGCGCACCTTGCTGCAATACTCAGACACTATACGAGGCGATATCTCCACGAAGATATACTGTGCCTTTTGCTACGGCGCCCCATCCCGCGGAGTGGCGTCGCACGCCTTGCTACGACACAACAATGCTGCAGGCAAGTCACACATACAATATGATCCGCCGCTCTCTCGCTTGCCTGCAAAGCAGAAAAGCAACGCCGCACTATTCGCGTGTCTGAATCATGTGAACGAGAACGCAATTGGTGCGGGATCGTGGTTGGACTTGCTTCGTGGCTGGCCTGCAAAGAAAAACACTGCTAGGCATCGGTGCTCGGCTTTGCTTTGTGGCTGACCTACTCAACAGAAACTCGGCTAGCAGCACTCCCCGTCCAAACGAATCCGCTCGTCCAAGATTCAGACCCGCGAATAGCGTGACGTTGCTATTGCCTGGCAAAGCACCTTTTTGTATCTCCACTGCCCACGATGCTCGAGGCGTGCTAGATGCGCGAGAGTGCTTTTAGCCCGGGCTTCGCCGCGCGGCAAACGTCATCCTCCTTCAACGTGTCAGACACAGGCACCAGCGGGAGAGCTTCGTGCGTCAAAGGGGCTGACGCAAGTCTCGCCCGAACTACTCCGGCAGATCTGACCGACAGCGGACTGAAAAGCTTTCAAGTGCCTCAGAATGTCCGTGGTAAGCACCGCGCCGCCCCCTGTGCAAAACAAATCGGCCGAGCCTGAAATGGCAGCGGTCACAGTGAGCGGCTTGAGGCGGTGCTGCTGGCCGGGCTGGCCTTTGGCTTGCCCCCGAGTGGACCTCTGGCCACACCCCGTCTGACCACATCCGCTCATCCAAGATTCAGACCCGCGAATAGTGTGACGTTGCTATTGTCTGTACGCGGGCGGCTTTAGCCCGGATGACTTCCAAAGAACATGCCCTAGCAAAGCTCAAAGTCTCCGGCGCAAGCCTGAGGGCTCCGTGTGTGCAGTAGCAGAACTGGTTGGCAGAATTTTCGCACGGCTCGCACACTCGCTGGCCGCTCACCTAGGCGAATCGTCTCTTATCGGGGTCAAATGGGGGCACAGGGTCGATCCAGTCCAGCTCCGCGCGGACGTCGTCACACATGCGATGAAACTCCACGCGGTCCTGCGACATGGCGCTGATGTTTCTCAGGGGCATCCGGTAGATCTCTTCCTCCAGGTGGTTCACGACGTAGGTCCTGTCTTTGCAGATGGTGTTGTACACAAGCCGGAATCTCTTTTCGCTCAGGGAGCCGTCCGTGCTGTTGCCCGCATGCATGCGATACCCCCGGAATAGTCGAAGCCGCGCGGCTTGGCAGAGCACCAGCAACTCTCTTTGCGAGCACGCTTGGAGGTCGAGCTCGGGAAAGTCGCTCATGGCTCAAGAACTACGCTGTGGCACCCTGAAAGAGACACGCAGCGGGTCACACAGCACGTGAAGAGACCTCGGTCGTTTGTGTCTGTGGCCAACGCATTTTTTTCCTTTAGAGCCACGGACACTCTGCGCAGAGAGGCTGGCCTTCGGCTTGCCCCGCAGGAGAAAAAGCTCTACAGTCTCACGGCCGGCCGCGCCCAGCTAAGTGCTGCCGCAAGGCTTCGGGCTCGAGGTCTTGGGCGCGCTGCGTGGCCAAGAAGTGGCTGCGAGCGTACTCCCTGTAACTTGGCACGCCGTGGCCATGCCCCGCATTGTAAGCCTTCGCGTCCTGATAGTCTTCGCGGCACTCCAGCAGCTGCGCGGCCGTCACTCGGCTCCAGTCCACGCGGCGACGCAACGGCTCGGGAAGCTTCTGGTTCTGCGCCGCTGCTGGCTTCTTCTGCGTGCGCTGGCCTTGCTTTTGCTTCGCCTGTCCCCCGCTCGCCGCTGCCCCGGCGACCCCGCCTCTTGTCGCTGGCCGCTTCATCGCAGCTTTACTTTCGCTGGCTGCGAGCAAAAAATGCTGCGGACAGGCAGCAGGCGCGTGGCAATAGACTGCAGAAACTCATGCGAGCAGGCAGCTGCCCGCAGCTTTTCTGCGCGGGCGCGCGGAAGTTCCCCCTTCCACAGGCGCTCATGCGGCTTTGCGCTCTCTGCTCGCGCTGCCTTCTTCTAGCGGGTGTCTCGGGGCTGGCTGGCCTTCGGCCTGCCAGGGCTGGGCTTCCGCTTGCCTGGGCTTCAGGACGGGCAAAATGCGGCCGCCCAGCAGCAGCAGGTCGCCGTGCTTGCCCGCCAGGATGTCGCGCTCCAACTCGCGGCAGTGCTCGTAAAAGTCTTCCCACATCGCCGGGCTCCAGCCCGTTGTGTCTTCTTCGGCCGCCACGCAGTGGGGCTGCCAGCCGTTCGACATGCTCCCACTAGCCGCACTTCCCATCCCCCCATCGAGCCGCGCGCGGCGCTGCCATCACGAAGCCTCTCTCCCAGACAAACTCGATGCACAGACAGCTGCCGCCTTTTGCGAGTCTATTTATTTTTTGCTACACATCTGCAGGCCGTGGACGAGTTTGCTCGGCAGACTGGTCACTTAGGGACTTGTCAAACTGTCAAGCACTCTATGGGTCTTCGAGCCAGACGCTCTAGCGTCCTCAGATGGGATGCGGTGCTGACGCTTGGCATGCCAGGCTACAACCGCAAAGGATCGATGAATGCTGCGAGCCCTGGGCTGACAAGTGCTCGCGGATAAGTCTGTAGGTATCTGCCTTGTCTCTGTCACACAAAAGGTATGGTAGCTTCAACGCAATGCTGCACCCGCTGAATGCTGATCGGATTTCCACGCTTGTTGCTTTGCAGCTGGGAGGAGTGGGCAGGAGCGCCATGCAACTAGCCAAGGCTCTGCGTGGTTTTGCCTTGTCAGGCTCTTTGACCAAAGAACAACAACGTCCTTTGCATCCTTGGCATAGCGCGCTTTGCAGCGGTATTGCACTTGCGGCACGTCATCTTGTGCTGAGTGATTTTGGAACTCGGCTGTACGCGTTTCTTCTGCTCTGCAAAGAGTCGCTTGCACCCTTGCGCATCTCACCTCCACAAAATCATCTGCAAGCTCGTCAATCACATCCCATCCGTCTGTCGACTCAAAGTCAATGCTGCTAACAGCCAAGATCTTCCAGCATCCATTGCGGAGCATGTGGCCCGCTTGGCTGCAATCTTTGTTGCGGACTGCCTCTGACAGCTGTTGAACACGAGGTGTGTGACACCGGCGCGGGCAGGGTTGATTCATGGTTGCACTGCTTCAATGTAATGCTTCGC
Organism: Effrenium voratum; assembly: GCA_963377175.1. Classification (NCBI taxonomy): domain Eukaryota; class Dinophyceae; order Suessiales; family Symbiodiniaceae; genus Effrenium; species Effrenium voratum. Next base: position 84,902 of record CAUJNA010000066.1, read on the forward strand.
TATTTGGCTCATTACTGTTTTCTGCTCTTTGTTGCTTGAAATGTGGGACCTGCAATGACTTCTGTGGGGTTTGAGCCTGTGCTAACTTCAGTGAATCTACAGCAGAAACATGAATATCTATTATCTGTCGAGCTGTCTCGCATAAGCGGTATCCACAAGCTGGCCTCTCCCCCGCACAAACTCGATGCGCAGACAGCTGCTGCCTTTGGCGAGTCTGTTTTTCTTGCTACACATCTGCAGGCTCTTGACGAGCTTGCTCCCCCAAGCTCCATAATTGCGGGCACTTCGTTTTGAAGGTCCGCTTACCCCTAAAACATCCTAGACCGACGGAGAACCAGAAGCATATTCCGCCTCCAGGTCCCGGCAGTCGTCCAGCTGGGCGTCGGCCTCGGCCTCGGCTTCTTCCTGCTCAAGCTGCAGGCTGCGGCGCAAGTCCTCAGCGATGGCCTGTTTATCTACTCTCTGCGCGGGCTGCTGCTGTCGCCGCTGGCCCGGGCTTCGCCCTGGCTGTCGCTGCCGCCGCTGGAGCTTCGGCTGGGGCTGCTGCTTGTGGCGGCTGGATCGGCCCCCGGATGAGCCGCTCGCCGGGGAGTGAGAGGTGGCGCCGGCAGACCTTGCAGCCAGCGGCTGAAGCAGCTGCCGCATGGCGGGCACCGCTTACAGTCGCGCTCACTGCGACTGTGCGGAAAGTAAAAATAGCGAAACCTGGCCGCCATCATGGCGTTCTGCGTCTCCACGTCCACACCTTCGCGGTATGCGTCCTCCGTGGAGATCCGCAGCTTGTCAGATCCGCTGATGAAGAAAGGCATGCCCTTTGCAGACCACGTCACATCCTCGGAGTTCACGTTTCGAGGCATGGGCACGGCGACGTGTTGCCCCTCCAACAGAACGAGCAGGCTGTCCCACCCGATCCGCATGCTTTGTGGTCGCAGATCTTGTAGCACAGCTACTTTTTTGCTCACAATCCCCTGCAACGGAAAGTTGCATTTTCCTGCAGGCCTGGTGTATGTGAGCTTGGCTCCGAAGATGTACGTCACCGGGTCGATCGCGCAGGATTTACCCGCGTTGCGTGGCCCGTAGAAGAACAAATTGTTGAACTTCTCGGCGCCGACCTGCAGCGTCCTAGTTATCGCCGCTATCAGCCTGGCCTCCTCCGGCTTTTCTTCTTGCGACATCTGCGGGGGGAAGTTCTCGCACTGCGCCCGCAGATTGTCTCGCATCAGCGGTATCCACAAGCCGTCACAGACGCACTTGTCGCGCGCTGCGGCGCACACCAATTCCCAGGGAGACATCTTCAGTCTCTTCAAGTTATCCGTGGACGCTTGGATGTCCCACACGGTTGCCAGCAGCGTCGGAATGTCCTTGAAGTGCCTGAAAAAGAATTCGCGCACCGGCTCTATTTTGTCCGAGGTGCGCTGCTCCAGGTGCGAGTATAGGATGGACTTGTCCGAAATCTTGTTGGCCACGATGTAGTCGACGAATTGCCCGTGGGACAGGGGCTGCACCCTGCCCAGCTTGATGCCGTGCACCTCTGCCAGCCACTTGCGAACTCTTTCTTTCACGGAGTTCACCGCTCCTTTGGGGATGTCGCTGAGCAGCTCCACCACGGGCGGATGGCCCTTGCTAAGCCACGTCCGGCTTGCTCTCGGACGGCACCGCCAAGTACGCCACAATGCCCCAGTAGGTCCTGTGGCCGTCTTCCAGGTGGATAAAAATTCCATGCTTCTCGCGCAAGGTTCGGAACAGTCGGGTGTGCCGTATGGGCTCCGAGACTTGCATCGCTGCGTGCATGTGCGGCTCCTCGTTTTCGTGCAGCTCTTGGAAGACGGACAGCTTCAAGATCTGCGCCGCGCTGTCGCGGGTTGCATCCTGGAAGACGCTGTCCAGCTTGTCCGCAAATTCTTGTCTTGTCAAATCCTTTGGGTTCTTTCGCCCAGGCACATCTTCTCGCGGGTGCGAGAAGACGATGTGGAAGACTCGCTGCGGCTTGCCTTCCAAGTCTTCACGCGGCGCCTCCGCCGGCTGCGCTGGCTGGTCCTCTGGCCGCTGCGGGCCTGCCGGCGGGGCCGGCTCAGCCGACTTCTTCCCTCGCGTCTTATTCCGCGGCTTGGGGTTAGCCCGCCGACTGCCTTTGCCCACCTTCTCGTCTGCCGTCGGCCGGGCTTCGCCCTGCTTTGGCTGGACTTCGTTTTGCCTGCCCAGCGCTGCTGCTGCGTGCTGCACACGGCTCCGCTTCACTGGCCGTGAAGATGTCTTCCAGTTTATCGGGCTAAGCTCGTGTCCTGGAGTAAGGGCTTGCTGCCAGCACCTGCACCAGGAATATTTACAAGCGGGACAAGCTTTATCCAGGTCTTCTGCTACGGCTGGCAAGGCGGCAAGCAGCTGCGACCCCGTCTCGGCAGCCAGCTGCAACCCCATCTCCTCTCCTGTCTGCTCGACGGCATCGCTCTGCCTGTCGCGGCCAGACTTGGCCACGCTTGGGTGAACTCCGGCTTGCTCTCTCGCTCTTGCGCTTGGAGCGCTTGAGCGCCGCCGCCGCCGCCTCTGCCTCCAGCTCTTCTTTGCGTCTCTCCGCGCTGGCGTGGCATTGCCAAATGGGCGCTTGCAGCGCCGCTAGCGGGGCTCGGCAGGGCGTCGCAACTGGCGCCGCCACTGCAAGAGCGAGCTTGGCGTCTGCCATGTTTGGTCCGAAGGATTGTTCGCAACTCGCTCGAGCCAAACGCTGCGAAGCCGAAACAAATGCTCGCTGAGAATTCGGTGCACTAACTCGAAACGGGCAGCTCGCTCTCTTGGTTTTTTCTGCGTTCCAGCAGATTGTGCTCGGCAAAAGCCCCGGCCTTCGACCTGGACGAACGCTCCCCTCTCACTGGCTCTGAGCGCAGTCCTTCCACTTGATTGCGGGCGATGCCGGGGAACCAGCGGACTTTGAGCAGAAACCAGAGCTTTCTGGAGTCCTGCAACTGCACAAATTGGTCCTGCAGCTCCAGGACTCCTCGAATCTAATGCTCCCGTTCTGTGTTCACCCCCAGGTCCTGCTCTATGTACTTCTTGACGGGGATCTCTCAAACACGCCCCTGTACTGCTCCAGAATCAGGCTGATCAGAGCCACATTTTTGCCGGACTTGCTGGGGCCGAGAAAGATGCCGGTGCATGGTACCAGGGGCACCACGGTGTTTGCTCGTGTATTCAGGCGTAGGAAACAGCTTGATCTTCCCCATCCCTTTGCGTTACTTCCAAAATTTGAAGCCGGGAAGCCGGGCGGCGAGTGCGGGAGTGCCCTGCTATATAGCAGGGCGCTTCCGCAGTTTTGTGGGAGACGTGACAATCCTGTTGCCAGCGCAGGATTGAGCGGGGCAACCCTGTGCCCAGTGTAGGATTCAGGGAGGCAATCCTGTTGCCAGCGCAGGATTGAGTGTGGCAATCCTGTTGCCAGCGCAGGATTGAAGGGAGCAATCCTGTTGCCAGCGCAGGATTGAGTGGAGCAATCCTGTTGTCAACGCAGGATTGAGTGGAGCAATCCCCAGCGCAGGATTGACGGCAAAGCGAGTAATGGTGAAAAAAACACTCTGTTACTGGTGTGGTGAGAAGCAGGCCGCTGACAGACCTTCGGCGCTGGCCCGGTGATGGGTTTTTCGGGCAAAAAAGTGAAGTCGGAATTCCGACCTTGGTGGGAGAGCGAAGTCGGAATTCCGACCTCGGTGTAGAGCAAAGTCGGAATTCTGACCTCGGGTGGCGCAGGCTCGGCAGGCTGGAGGCTCCGATGCCGGGCAGGTGGCGCGGCCGGATGGAGTCTTCTATGCCGGGCAGGTGGCGCGCCAGGCTGGCTCCGATGCCGGGCGGTGGCGCGGCCGGGTGGCGCAGTGCCAAGCCGTATGACCGTATGACCGTATGATCCGTATGATCCGTATGACTTGGCGGGCTGGCGTGGCTCCGATGTTGGGCGAGCTAGTATGCTGGAAAGCGGTAGGACTTAATGTCCACCTTATGGACATTAAAACACGTGATCCGTATGACTCGGCGGGCTGCGCGAAGTCAAATATTCTCTGTTTGTGAAGACACACAACTAGAGAAATAAATGAGTCAGCTTCGGTGAGTCAGCTTCGGGCGCGGTGAAGACAGGGCACTCTCCTTTGCAGAGCACTCTCCTTTGCGGAGCACTCTCCTTTGCAGACCACACTTCTTTGCAGAGCACTCTCCTTTGCAGAGCGCTCTCCTTTGCAGAGCGCACTTCTTTGCAGAGCACTCTCAGCTTTGGGCGCGGGGAAGACAGAGCACTCTCCTTTGCAGAGCACGCTTCTTTGCAGAGCAGCACTCTCCTTTGCAGAGCACTCTCGCAGAGCACTCTCCTCTGCAGAGCACTCTCGTCTGCAGAGCACTCTCCTTTGCGGGGATGGAGACGAGTCAGCTTTGGAGTTGTGTGTGATGATAGTCAGCTTGCGGGGGTGTGAAGGGGAATCCAGAGGAGTGCAACAGGACGGGCGCGAAGTCAAATATTTTCTATATGCGCCGCAATTTGGCTCCAGGTTGCATTTCAAGCGAGATCAAACTTTGCTAAAGGAAACCCCTTTTCCTTTTTTTTGGGACCCCTTCTTTTGGGACCCCTTGTTCTCTTTTTTGTTTTGTTTTTTTCTTGGCCCTGCAAAGGTTGGCTCGCTTGAAATGCAACCTGGAGCCAAATTGCAAGCGTATCTAGGGGTCGTTATTTTGCAGCCACACACCTGCACGCAGCGTTTTAGGTTTCGAATCCTTCAGGACGAGGTCGTTTCCTGGACGGACGAGTGCTAGGAGCCTGTCAAGTAGAATAGAATCCATTTGGGAAACCCCCTCTAAAGAGAGAGCCTCCACGTTCTCCAAGATTCGCAACCCCAACGCACCCTCCCCCGTCTATGCGCTTTGCCGCGCCAGAAGGTTTGTGTGAGCATCCGGAAGGTGGACGGGAGTGAGATGATGCGGCTCCAGGTGCACAAGAAGTTCGGGCAGCAGCGCCCAGTTCAGCGTCCCAAGCGCAGCGTCCACCATTAGAGGTACCGGCTTTGGTCTGTTGACAGGAAGCTATCCGCAATTCTAATCTTGTAGACGGCCAGCCTGGCGTCGCTCTGCAGGTGCAGGGACTCTTTCCATTTGGTGCATTTGGTGCATTTGGCACAGTTTCCCCCTCGTTCTATGTGTGTGTTTCTGGGTGCACCCTGGCTCCGAGGAGGGTGCAGGTGTTCCAATGGACGGGAGGCTGCAGCAGGTGGGAGTTCAACAGAGAGGCTCCGCTCGAGGTACCCCGCCACCTGCTCGAAGCGCGGGCGCTGGTTGAAGCCGTGGGCCCGAACACCTTACAGGAGGATGCGCCCCAGTGCTTTCTTCCTCAGTGCAATTGACGCTCTCTGCATTCCCCGTGAGGCCTTGTTTGCCCAAGCGTGCCGTCGAGGCCGGATGGTCCACACCCATGCAATGTGTGCGATGGGGAGCTTAGCTACACCGATGAGTAAACATCAGCATGCAACAGATTGTGCGTACGCTGTTGTAGTGTGCAAACCTCCGGCTATGATCAGCTCAGTGTGTACCTTGATATTGCCAGAGAATCCAGATTTCTTTCAAGTTCACCAGACAGGTAAATTGGCGGGGAGGCAAAGCGTCAATCGTGCTAAGCTCTAACTTTGACTTGATCCGTCGTATGCGGCAGCCTTGTGCCTGGAAGTACGGAGTAGTCACTAAGCTCTGCCAAGTTTTCTCGCCGATAAGGCAGCCACCGAGCCTGTTCGAGTTGATAGGTCAAGGGTTCTGCAACATCGCGATCGAGCACATCCAAAAATATTCGATCGCCTTGGCGCACTTCACGCCCACTTCTGAAGCTGCGGTGCTGCCTTCCCCCAAATGGGATAGCCCCAGAGGCGTACATCCAGCTTGCCAGGCAGGTGGCCGCCAGCTAAGCAGCCTGAGGAGTGCCTTGTTGCTTGTAGAATGTGGTCGGGTTCACAGCTCCGGTTCCTCATCCCAATAGCCCGGGGACTTTCATCCTGCCACACCTCAAGCCGACACTTGCTGGGAACACTGTATTCCTTGGTGAAGAGTGTAAGCGATTCCAATACCGTGCGTGCGTTGGAAACCACCATGAAATGGCACTACCTGTGCGGACGCGCGCCGTGTTCTTTGCGTGGGATTCTTGGTTAGGCCTTGGTTCCCTCTGCAACATGAAGTTGATACAGCCTTGAGAGATTATGCTCAGTCCATCCGCGGTGCTTTGAGCCAGCCTAGCAAATTGGTAGTAAAACCTTGTGTCATTGATCCCCACATGCTAGCTAAGTGGATGCGTCTTCAGCAATGGATGGGGGCATAACACCCGGCGCTGTTTGTGTGCTTCTCAGCTGATCTCTTTGCGTCGCAAGCTGTTTAACTTGGCATGCTGCTGTGGAGACCGTTCGGTTTTGCTACAGCCTGTTTTGCCCGTTCCTCAAAGGCTGGGCTTGGGAGTCGTGTGGTGTGCTTGGATTGTCACAAAGCGTTGCCCTTTTGCATGTACAGTGTATACCACACTTCTTTGCTTGTACATCTATCTGTGCTTACGTTTCCGCCGGCTGGTACACACTTTTGTGAGGCGCTCAGGACCCTCATGAACGCTGAGAACTCTGAGGAAGATGAGAATGCTGAGGATTCAGAGGCATAGCGTGACATGCGCACAGCTGTGTACAATACAAGTGTACAATGTACAATTGCACGAGTGTACAACTGAAGACTCTTTGCAGTTGTATTTTCATTAGACTTGACTCCAGGCGTCTGCGTTAGAGAATGCGCCCAGCACTTCGAAGCTTGCCACGCACCTGCTGGAAGAGTTTGCTCTGGGAAAGAAATCCCCTCAAGAATGCCAGCGCCTTGCCAGTTTGGCAGTGAAAGACATGACAGGCGCTGGGGTTCTGTTAGAAAATAGCCCCGTGGATTTGCGGAAGCTGAGCGAGTTGGGATCTGGAGGCAGGCGCTTGAATAACTGCTACCGCGACATTATGCGGATGACTTGCAGAATTCCGTCCATCCCCACGCCCTTTTCAGTGAACATCCCAACCAAGCAGGGTGATGAGACTGCCGGTATCCTTCTCCCACATGTGATGTTTGCCAGCATGTACCACCACTACAGGGCGGCCTTCGGGCAGTACATCATGCCTGGCGGAGAGGACGCTTTTGAGGAGTTCTGGACCACTGGAAAGCGCATGCCGCAGCTTGCCAATCATCCAATCCTGCGAAGGGCCAATTTTGAGGCCAGGCGCGTGCCGATTGCGATGAAGTCCCAACGGTTGGCCGGGGGAAGGTATGGTGCAAGCTTTCACTGCTGCTGTCCTGGTTCTCCGTCATGGCCGTCAGCGTGCCGACCCTTCAGGCAATGAACTTGATTTGGGCGCACGCTCCGCAATGTGCGGTTGAGGGGCCTGATGGGACAGTGGCCGTTTTTATGCGCATCATGAAGTGGAGCTTTTCTGCCCTTTTTGCAGGGACCTGGCCCAGGCGGGATTGGCGGGGAGTTGCCTATGAGCCTGGCTCTGCGGATCCATAGTGAGCCCTGTGGACTTTGCCGTGCCACCTTTCAAGGCCCTCTCGCTTGGCTGAATTTTTCAGAGAACGCGCCCTGGGAAGGAACCCAATGGACACCCGAGACGTGGGCTCGCAGGCCGATTCGTTCCACCTGTCCTCTTTTCGAGATGCCCGGGTTTACCAGCATCGCGGTGCTCCCCGATTATATGCACAACAAATATTTGGGGTATGCGCAGTACCTGTTCGGCAGCGTCTTCTGGCTTCTCTGTTTCGTTCACATGGCAGCCGCGCCATTGCAAAACCTCAGGACCCTCGCCAACTTCATCATGAGCTTCCAGAACCGCCGCCGCCCACAACATGGCGAGCGCTACCCTGCCAGGACGCTGCGCAAACTGAATGTTTGTGAAGAAGCGAGACTTTCCAAAGCTTCGCGGCAAAGCCTGCAATGCGATGAGATCTTGGACTCGCATTCGCCTGCCGACGGGTACTGGGCACTGCCGCCCCCAAATGCAGCAGAGTTGGTGCGCAAACAACGACTGCTGGGTCAGCTGTACGTGCAGCTCTCAGAATCCTATGCTGCGCAGGAGGTCCGGGTGTTCAATATGTCAGCCAAGCTGCGCTATTGCCTTCACAGCGCGCTATGGGCTGACAAACTTCATCCCCAAGGTGAGGACCTCGTGGGCCGATTTCCACCTTGGTTAGCAGCTGTGTGAGCGGCCGGACGGACGTATGTGCCACCTTGAAGGCGGCAGAAAAGTATGGGCTGGCTTGCCACTCTTTGTGGTCTGCTGCTGACGGGCCGCGTCGCCTTGAAGGCCGCTAAAAGGTACAGGATGGCCAGTCTGCGTTTTTTGTCAAACCTGCTGCAGCTGCAAAATTGAAGGGCTTTCTGCTCGTGTTGCATGTGTCCTCTGCGCCTTCACAGTTTTGGGCTGCCAGTTGCACCTGCCCACACTCACAGTTGTATACCGTGGAAAGCCTTGTATGTTGCCGCTTGTGCGCGTCACAGCACCTCTGCTGCGGAGTCGCTACATAAGCTCCCCCACCGCATGTACACTATGTATAGTGGCACAGCCACCGCCGCTTGTACGACCGGCCACTCATGTATATAAAAAGAAATGCGCTGGACGCTTGTACTGCACCTGCCCACACTCACAGTTGTATACCGTGGAAAGCCTTGTATGTTGCCGCTTGTGCACGTCACAGCACTTCTGCTGCGGAGTCGCTATATAAGCTCCCCCACCGCATGTACACTATGTATAGTGGCACAGCCACCGCCGCTTGTACGACCGGCCACTCATGTATATAAAAAGAAATGCGCTGGACGCTTGTACTGTGCGGAGCCGGCGTTTGCAGGGTTGCATCACGTGCCAGTTTTGAATTGTGGGCGGCCCACGTGTGAAACATCTGTTTGCTTCCCACTTGCATTGTGCGCAGATCATATAGCAAATGTGGACTTGTATTGCGGGCATGCCCAGCATTTCCAACGCTTGTGCTGCCGGCCGCCCGTGGGTTTTGCGAAGCTTCCCTCTTGTACTTATATCATTGTTTGCGCGCGCTTGTGCGGTATCCTTTGCAGTAACGAATAGTTGGCAGTGTTGGTTCCAAGCAAAAATCTATGGACAATTGACATAAAATTGAGACTAAATTGAAGCTAATTTGAGGCTAAATAATGTTTCAACATAAATTTAGCCTCGCCTTACCTAGACTCATTTTGAGTCTAAATTCTTGTAGGAGTCTAAATCGCATCCGAGGCTATTTTTAGACTCAAAGGATCTTTGCGAAGGCGTGCTGCAATGCGATGCGACAGGCGCTTGGCAGTTTTTTCCCACATAGTCGTTCGCCCTTGCTGCGGTCTGTCCCTAGGGGTTCGGGCCATACTCTATGGTGTCGGCCTGTTCCCCGGCATCGTATCGATTTTGGGAGAAAAAGCGAAACGCTCTTTGAAGCACGAAAAGGGCTGATGACAGAACGAATGTCATGGTAGTGCCACGAACGAATCGGTATAGGTCTTAACAACATCGCTGGAAATGATGCAAACAAGGCGCTAATGATTCGCAACTCCAATGGCTGGAATGTCAATTCAAGGAGGGCCCAAAAGCCAGCAATCGCATGGATCTGCGTCCTTGCCTGAGGTTGATCGGGAGGTTGAGCCCGTTGGAAACTCCTCTAGGTATGGCAAGCTCAATCTGAGAGAAAAGTCGCGGTCTACCATCTGCGTCGAGTCTGAGGCTTCCAAGCAATTTTGACTCTGCTTTTTTAACACTCTCAACTTGTGCTGTTGGGAGGAACTTCTCATGAGGGTTGTGGATGGGAAAATATCATGCTTGCCAACCAAACGCATCTGCAAAGCCTGCTCCGAGGTTCGTGCGTTCTTTGGCGACCTCCTTGTGTCAGCAAACTAAGCAAGTTCTTCGTCGGTCACATGTTTTCATCAGCAAGATTGCAACATGGCCACCTGAAAGTCTTCAACAGAGCAAGTCTCTTCTTCTTGCATTGACTTCTGATCCAACGCAAGCCCGATGAATCGATTGCGGTCGACTGGGACTGCGGCCCAAATCTGAATAGCCTCCGCGAAGGCAATGTGGTATCCTGCTTGCAGTAGTTCCTGGATAAGCGTTGACCTCCATGCTAGATCCGACCATAAAGGCGCAACGTTACTGAACACCGGTCTGTTTTGCACGTGTCACGGATGTTCGGAACAGTTCGATGGTCTCACCCCACCACCCTCGTTGCATGCCTGCAGCACTGAAATTCACAGAAGGAACGCTAAGAGTTGTGGTCCCAGGCAAGTTCTGAAGCAAAAGCGGAAACGCCACGCAACGTACCGCCACGCTTCCCGGGCACCAGCAAGCCTACATGGGTCCGCGTCAGACCCCAATAATCCTTACACCACCCTGTCCACGTCCAGCCAGCAATGCCTTGAGTGGTTGGGGCGGTTGGGGTCTTGCTTCAGACTCTTGCCATTCAGCCTTCACCGGTGGCAAGTCCTTGCGCTGATGCGTGCGCTGAGGAGGACATGGTGGGTGTAGGTGGCTGGGCAGTTAGCTCATCACAGGTAGTGTGGTTCGCAGAAACCTGGCACATGAAAGATGTCCGCTTCGTTTGGCCTTGCCTTACTAAACCCGCGCAGCGCTACATTGCGTGCTTCAAGACTCTAGCGCAGCTAGCGCTGCTGCAAGCCACGCATAGCCACATAGGTGGCGGGCGTTACTCGTTCAGCATGCCTTCAGGTTCTGCAACTTGGCCACCAAAGGCGGGCTTTAAACAAATGTTTACCACGTCTTGGCCTTTGCAGCTGTTTGTGCAACTCATTGCCGCATGGGCCCACGCACAAAGCGTGCAGCTGCTGCTTACGCACGTGCCTGGCAACGAGTGGGCTGATGATCTCAGCAGAGATCGCCAAAGGCGCGCGTCTTTTTCTTGGGTTGCTGGAAAGTAGCACTGCAAAAAGGCGAGCCGTCTCAGGAGCGGGCATGACCCCCCTGTCAGAGCGGGGCTACACCTGACAGGGTGAGAAGGCTTGCTCATCGGAAACGGCACTGTGTTGGTCATAGTGCCATTTTTGAGCGCAGAAATCCTCGGCGGCATCCAGGTGTTCTGGTCGCCAAGCGTAAGCCTAAGCCCTCTGCCGGCTTGCGCAAGGCTGGCAGGGCTGAAACGCACTCTATTTTCAGGGCGACGCTGGAATCGTGAAAGGTCAGCAGGTCTGTTTGGAGGGTCGTTTGGGTTCAAGCTAGGAGCAGTGCAACAGGTCTCTAACGCTTTGGGCTTTCTGTTCCCGAGTGTTTTATGACCTGTTGTGAATTTCACGCGCTGTGGCCATTTTATGCTCTTAGCCTTAAACTACTCCGTTGTTTCGATTGAAACCCACCCTCCCACCCTGCTTTGCCTTATTCAAGGCATTTGCTGATCAAGAGGCTGCAGACGCTTTGCGCCTCTCAGCGGAAGCTTGGGCACGCTTGCCCCCGCTTCAGCTGTCTAGGGCCATACCCGCGGTACGCCCCAATCAATCTCGGGCCGCAGTCCGGAGATTTAGGCGTGGGCACGCATGCCGCGCCGTGCGACCTGGACACGCTTGTCTGGCCCCTTTTTCAAGTTTCGCTGGGGGGGATAATGCTGCCCCCTGCACTAGGTGCACCGCGTGCCCTAGCTGCAGCGCTACTTTCCAGCAACCCGAGAAAAAGATGCGCGCCTTCGGTCAGCAGGTCTGTTTGGAGGGTCGTTTGGGTTCAAGCTAGGAGCAGCGCAACAGGTCTCTAGACCAGATGAAACTTGCTCTTGACTTGGACATGAGGCAAATAAAGAAAGATAGATAGACTGCTAGATAGACAGACAGACAGACAGACAGATAGATAGATAGGTAGATAGATGGACAGATAGATAGATAGATAGATAGATAGATAGATAGATAGAGAGATAGATAGATAAGTGCGTCGTGGTGGAAAGATAGGAGATACAAGTCTAAACTTCAAGAACAAATGAACATCTCTCCCATTGCCTGGAGTGAGAAGCATGCCATGGCAAGCCGTGGAGCGGCAGAGAGTCAGTGCGGGATGAATGACATCCGCAATGATAGTTTTGGCAATTTTGCCAATCTGAACATGATGGTGATTGCGCAGAGCTTGCAATCCAAGATAGGTCCAGTTGTCTAAGGTTGACGTCATTTAACCAGCCTGACTCTCAGAATGAGCACATGTCAATGGACAGCTGCACCTAAGGCCTGAGACAGCAAGGTTGCATACGCCCATGGGCAAGACTGGCATGTTGCAGCTTCAGCGCTGCACAGTTGGTCAAGAGCTCCGGAAACCAGTTTAGATTGTGCTTTACGGATGACAGATTATGGGTTGCGTGGATATTCAATGCTCCAGCGCAAGGTTTTGCGTCACGATTTGCAACGCACATCACGGATTAGGAAGATTTCCGACCAGAGCAAGGATTAAGCAGATTTCGGATCGTGATTGCGGATTGTGATTGTGATTAGGTAGGGGCCTGCGTGCCTGTTGCCCCATGCCACCCACCCCCGCAGAAGTTCCACGTGTGGCCAGCCTGCTTCATGGAACCCTGCAGTTATTGTCCGCTGAAGGGATTTCGAAGTCCGAGTGCCACTTTCAACGACTCCCCTCGGCGCTGCAAGTTTGCCAAAGCTCAGACCCCTTGCGGAAGGTCAAGGCGCTGACGTTCCAAGTGATTGGCGTTTCAGCCCGAGCCACTCCATGCTTTACGCTGTGACATGGGGTGTGCGAAAATGGTTTGTTGACGAGATCTCAGAATGATAGCTTCGCATCCTTCATACCACCCATTGCAGAAGGCTACGCCAATTCACGCCTGTCATGATTGTATCAGGGGGATGCTCGTGTAGTACAAGGCAAAGGAGAAGTTGACCCAGTGAGGCTGGGGCTGGGGAGAGATCATGCGGTGCTACGTGAAGTGATATCGGGTAAATGCGAAGGAAGTCCGGCGTCTCATCCACTTTGAGCAAAAACAGACTCAGAGGGTGAGGGCTGTGAGGGTCGTGATGGCAACGGCAAGAGTGAGATAGGGAGAAAAAGAACAAGCCCTTCGACGAGATGCACATCTCCCAACCTTGATGCAATCTCCTTGAGTTTGTGTGTGTCAGCCCACGTCAGAGGCTCTGGATCAAAGTCAACACGGAGCTTTGGAAGACCAGATTCCGAGTCAGTCCTGGGAAAAACAGGGTCTTTTGCGGCAGTTTGAAACTTGGAGTCTCCAGAGTTATCTCCCTGCGTTGCTCCATGCAGAGCTTGGCTTCGGACATGGCGGTGCTTCCTGCGCCTTACTTGTCGCTCTCTTTTTTGGACCCAGGTCCAGCTGTGAAAGGCCAAGCCAGAGAAATGTGATGTCGGCCTTTCACAGCTCTAAATAAAAATTTAAGCCAACTCGGGATATGACCGGAACACGCATACCGCCCAGCTCTGTCTCTCTGGCGACTTTTCGGTGGTTTCGCAGACGGGGCAGACAAGGAAGCCACACGACTCTGGCCAAATATCCAACCTGCAAACCTGCAGGGATCGCAGAGCCAAATGTTGGGTAAGGAAGCCTTGGCCTCGGCCTGTGGGATGCCGGCTGTGAGACGCCTGCAGTGAGATGCCTGCTATGTGGGACCCTGGCGTTTTCTTGAAAATTGTTTGGTTGTGGCGGTCGAGGGAGCCAGCCTGAACCCGAGGCAATCCCTCGGACATGGAAATTCTGGTACCCCGCCTGGCCCCATTGTCGGGATGGGACGCGTGTCGTTGCCTCGTGCGGCTACGTCGGGAAGCTTCTGGGTCTCCGTTCTTGAGGTCAAAGCAGCGTGCGCAACAGCATCGTAAATTGAAACCTTTGGTTTTAGATATGTAACATGTGGACGCCAGAGTGTATTTAGCTTTCCTGACCTGAAAAGGATTTGTACCCCACACAGTTCCTCCAAAGTCTTCAAAAGTCCACCAACTTGGCGTGTCAAAATGGTGGACCTCTTTCTGGACCCACTTCGATCGCGGCGCAAAATGACAGGGTCCCAAAAGGGGGCCCCATGTTGGAAAACCCTCCAACTTGCCAAATTCGCCTCCTCTTTCGCAGTCCAAACCAGGCAGCAGCCCGACAGCCTTGCTTCTCCTGGTTAAGCAGACTGGTTGATTACTCCCCGCTTGGGACTCACATGGTTGTTGAAAATATGCCTTTCTGTGATACCAAAGTGGGGTTTTCCATCCAGAACAGGATTCCCTTGGTACCACTGAAGCTGGTTCTAAAGTCTCGTGCTTTCCTTAACCAAGATGTTTTCCAAGACATGAGGCCGGCAGACAGGTGGTGGTCGCGACCGCCAGCCCTAGTGACGGCTGAACGGGGGCACATGAGGCTAATGAAGCGCCTATCCTGGAGCGTTTTCCTCTCAGTCAGAAGTACGTGTAGGTTCGCACCACCCCATAGGGAGGCACGTGTGCCGAGAGATGTGACAACCAGCAAGAGCCAAATGAAAGCTGGAGATACCCCTTTGCTTTTTGCCCCAGGTTGTGAGTTATGAGCTGAGATTGTATCCTTCCGGGTTTGCCCGCTGGTGTCAACCCGCACTTTTGCTGCTTAGGTGCTTTTTGCAAGTTCAGAAGCACTCAGCATGATTGCTTCCGCGAAGCGAGGCTGTTCTGCAGCCGGTGGCAAGTTCTGAGTGGCTCTGCGAACTTGATTTTGTGGGGCAAGTTTCCTTCCCAAGAAATGGCAGCTTTCAACTGTGTCCGTGAAGGAAGAGACCCCTGGGCAGAACGCAGAGAAGACATCAGCCTCGCTCGTGGTTGAATTCTGGGAGACTAGGGCTCGTTTGCTCGTTCTTAGCCAGCCAAGCGCTGCCGTCTTTCTTCCAGCCAGATTTCCCTTCTACACCAACCGTTTGGGTACCGATCTTTGCCGCGTCCGTACGAAGGCACACCCAGGGGGTTCCAGTATCAGACTTCGACCAACGAATGTGGTTGTTGGCCTTGCTGTAGAGGGTGAGTTGATACAGAAAAATGGCAAAGCCCTGCCCCAGCTCAATAGCTCAATGTGCGGGCTACCTCGGCTGAGGACACGTCCGCCTTCTTACATCGCTGCTACTCAAGGGACTCAGGAGGCACACTATATTCCCACCCACATGCGCCAACGCGCTTGCCTCATGCAGGAGAAGCGTGGGTGATGTAATAGATCGCTGGATCACCGAGTCTTGCGTAAAGTGCTGCCACTTTCAGCTGCCCGAATGATGTCTGTTGATCCGCCATTTGTGTCAGACTAGGCCAGATTGCAACGCCCGGCGCTTTTTGGGAGCTTGCAAGACAAGCTTGACAGCTGCCGCTGGGTTATTGACAATAGAGTGCACCCCGATCTATTTATAGAGTACGACACTTTGGAGGCTCGCCGAAGCGAGCTTCGTAAAACGTGCCTGAGTGCTGTACAGGAGTACAAGACGTTCCAACAGGGGAACAAGAAGACATGTAAAATGGTCACGGTGTTTTGTGACAGAAGAATGCCAAAGCAGAAATAGAACCAGGAACCGCCAAGCATATCTGCTAAGCGGATGCAAGCTACGATCCCTGTTGACGAGCAATTCAAGCATATGGTTGGAGTTGGAGTAGCTTCAAAAGAAAGGTCAAAGTTCACAAAAGTGCACTACCTCGTTTGCTGTTGGAGGACAAAATCCAAGTTTGCGCAGCAAAGCCACCAGCCCGAGCTGTGTCCTCTAGCAAGGATAGCCCTGCGCGTGTCACTGTTCTCCCGCTGTCTCCCAACCAGGTTTCCCTTCTACACCAACCGCTTGGGTCCCGTTGACACCTGCGCCCGTACGAAGGCACACCCAGAAAGTTCCAGAATCAGACTTCGACCAACGAATATGGTTGTCGGCCTTCTTGGAGCCATGACCCTAGAGGACCGACTGATACAGAAAAGTGGCAAAGCCCTGTTGACACGTCGTTGGCGGATTGGGTCCGCGTGAACTGTTGCGCTCGGTGAAGCTGCAAAGCGGCCAAGTTCACTGAGGGCAGCTCAATGCGTCAAGGCCTTCTTGGAAGCATGACTTGATACCCGTGCACAACAGTCCGCACAAGACATTTGCGTCTGCAAGGCAGTGCTGAGAGACGTTGTTGACGACTGTTTGCACGTTGCAGCAGATGGCATGCCCAACGTAGCGCAAGGCACGTCCCTGACCCTGTGTTTTGCTGACACTCACAGGTGAGTGCTTGCAAAAGTGTTAATGACCCCAATGGTCGGCTTTCAATGAAAAGGCTGATGTTTTTTGCCGGGAGTTGGGAGTGCCTTGCAACCCCGGCTCTGTCGTTGAAAGTCGTTTGGCTCTGTCGGATGCCCGAGGTGCCATTTACCGCTCAATTTCGCCAGGACCTAAATCAATGGGGCATGCCTTGTATCAATGAGATGGACTCCTTAAGGGCTTCACGTGTCCCTCAAAAGGCCAAAAGCATCCCCACCCTAGCCTCAGATCTTTCATGGTTGGCAGCGCCCTCGGAAGGCTGTGCGGGTTTGGCGCCTGTGCCTTCTGAAGCAGGAGGGCTTTGTCAGCGGCCTGCCACGCGGACTGTGGACAAAAGAAGAGTATACGTGTGGACGACAGACAGAAAGGGCAGCTTGCAACTGCGTTCGCACAGAGCTACAACCATTGGCGTGCAGCTCAAAGTCTCGCGATATGCTCACGCCTCGTCATAGTGAGATGATGCTGCCCGAAGACTGTGCATGTTTGGGGCCTGGGCCTCCTGAAGCAGCCGGGCCTTCCCAGTCCCATGTTGACGCGTCTTTGGCAGATCGGGTCCGCGTGAACTGTTGCGCCTGGTGTAGCTCCAAAGCCGGGGTCAAGAAGTTCACTGAGGGCTCAATGTGTGCGTTACCTCGGCGGCTTGAGGGCATGTCAGCCTTACATCGCTGCCACGGGGACACTCTATTTCCCACCCAGACCTTGCTTCGTTTAGGTTGGACAAGTCTTGTTGAATTGCCATGGAACTGCAATGTTTGATCCCTCCAAACAAAGGAAGCAACCCCTGCGCGGAACCCAGAGAAGACATCCCCCTCGCTCATGGTTGAATTTTGGGAATCTAGCGCTTGTTTGCTCGTACCCAGCCAGCCAAGCGCGGCCGTCTTTCTCCCAACCAGGTTTCCCATCCGCACCCCTACGAAGGCACAGCCAGGGGTTCCAATATCACCCCAAGACTTCGACACATGACTTTAGAGGATCAATTGATACAGAAAAGTGGCAAAGCCCTGTTGACACGTCGTTGGCGGATTGGGTCCGCGAGTTCACCGAGGGCTGCCCTAGCTCAATGTGCGGGCTACCTCGGCTGAGGACACGTCCGCCTTCTTACATCGCTGCTACTCAAGGGACTCGGGGGACACGCTATATTCCCACCCACATGCGCCAACGCGCTTGCCTCATGCAGGAGAAGCGTGGGTGATGTAATAGATCGCTGGATTACCGAGTCTTGTGAGAAGTGCTGCCACTGTTGGCCCGAATGATTTCTGTTGATTTGCCATTTGTGTCAGACTAGGCCAGATTTTAAAGATTGCAAAACCCGGCGCTTTTTGGGAGCTTGCAAGACAAGCTTGACAGCTGCCGCTGGGTATACATGTTGGATGATAGAGTGCCAGAGTGATGCTTAATGGGCAGCTTTCAACTGCATTTGCAGGGTGCTACAGCCATTGGCAGCAGTCCAAAGTCTCGCAACGTGCTCACACGTGTCGCTGCAGGCTCTGTTCACAGCAAAACCCGTGGGTTACGCAGTCTGGAGAAGTTTGCGGATTGCACCCAGTGGTTCGAGACAAGCTTGACGGCTGCCGCTGGGTATACGGTATACTTATTAGATTATTGACGAGAGAGTGCAAAAGTGAGGCTCAAAGGGCAGCTTTCAGCTGCATTTGCACGGTGCAGTGCCATGCTATCATGTTGGCAGCGCTCCCTCAATGCGCCTGAAGCCCTGCCAAGCTGGTTTAAGATGATGGTGTGCGAATTGGCGCCGCTTCGCCACTGTCTTGACGCTTCTTTGGCAGACTATGTTTGCCCCTGATGCGCTTGCACGCCTGCCCCCAGTGACCTCTGGCTTTCCGGCAACCGTTGCCGTGAGCGGGGGGTGGCTGAGGTCTGCTTGTTAATGTTGTAGCTCAAAGGTCGGCTCCTGACTCTTGACAGTGGGTCTTGTGCCGTTCTCGCTCCGGCAGATGCTCCTGCAAATGGAGGAGCAAGCCCATGATGCGACCCTCTGAGCGTGTAGTTTTCGCTTGCAAGAACAGTGAAAACAGACACGGGGCGAGCCACTATGGATTGCAGTGAGGTGTGCCGCGATGTTGCAGCCGAAGCGGGCTGGGCGGTCTGGAAGGTGTCGCCAAGGTGGGCCTTTTCTTGAGTCGATTGCGCGCTGGGCTTGCGCAGATGCAGCTCTGACCAGCCATTCGGCTTTTGCATGGCATTGCCGCAAGACAAGCATTTGACAGCTGGCTTGTGCATGAATCAGATTCCGCAGAGCCTCCCAAGAGGGCTGGTGAAACTCGGCTGCAGCATCTCGGCACAGCTTGTGACATTGAGTGGGGGGGCTCCACCTTGCTCTGAGAGTGAGCCGTTCAACATCTACCTCTCGCAGGTTGCCTATTCTTCTTTTCTGGGACAGGCGTGCTGGGACCTGGGGCCCCTCATAGCGGGCTATTTCACGCGCAAGTGCCGGCGGCGCAGGTGCCAGCGGCACACGTGTTGACTGGCTGAGGCATTTGCATGACGAGACACCAAGAGGAGCTGTGCGGCGTACAGCGTCGGCGAGCAGTTGCGTCTCACAGGTTTTTGGGCCGGCGCACTTGCGGGGCACACGTCTGCCTGCCAGATCGTGTAACGCCCAAATCCAACGTCGGCAAGCGTGTGGCGCATCGTTTTCGCCACTGGAGCCATTGAAGACATCAGGACATTGCCTTCTGTGCAGCGAGCCTGCCACCTGTGGCCAAACTGACTTCGTCTGAATGTCCAAGCTTCGTGCTGAAAACTTGCTTCCGCATTCTGAGTTCAAAGACTGTTTAAGCAGCCGCATGTAAAGTAAGCGGTTATCGGAATTTTTCAAGTGTTTTTGGCGCATTTTCAAAGAGCATGGCGATTGGTGCCACGAGGATGTGCAGAAGGCAAGCAGCGTATACGTACTATCGGAAAGAACTTGAGCACTCTCGCACTTCGCACATACACACCGACTCACGTTTCCACTTTGTCATGTCAACTCAGAGAATAAACCTATCCGTGCATGAGGTATATATTTTCTGGTTTTGTCTTGTTCTTTGAAATGATGCATGCGGTTGTGTTGCCATAACCTTCCGAACTTCCGGATTAGTTTCCTGACCGATATGTTGCGTCCTTGAAATTTCTCACACGTCAAAAACTGTTTGTTCTGCTGAGTGATTCGTTTTTGCGTCAGTTGGTCAGAAGTTTTTACACCCTGAACAACATGCTTGGATTTGTTTGAATTCAGGTTGTGTTGTTTCTCACCTGCTTAGCATAAATTCAATCTTCTCGAAATTGCAATGGGGTGTACTTGCATTTGAGAGTGGTTTCGGGGGAGTGTGTGGGTGAACAATTGATCATACGTGAATGAGTCGGTATAAGATTTAGGGTGAAATACAGCATGCAGGCCATCTTTCAATGCCCTACCTGATCCGTTGGCACATTCGCTAGATCAATCGAAATGAATCAGTTCAATCGTCACAGGGCTGAACAAATCAGACAATTATGTATGTTGGTTATTCATAAATTCTGAGAGCGTGCACTTGAAATGTCATGGCATGTCGGGTGTGGCCCGTAGGCTGATTGGCCATTGATATTTGAGACATCGCTTGCTTGGATTGCCCGACACGCCAAGACCATTGGGATTCTGGACATTGAGGTCATGGGATATGCACACATATCAAGAGCAAACAGTTATGCATTGATGCAAGCTACGATCTGAACCATCCACACCTGGCAGAACAGCTATGACTGACGCTTTCCGTATAGTGCCTTGCACCGTGCTGGTTTCCGTTTTGCGCTGTGCAAATGTTGTCTAAGCCCTTGCCCCAGCTGCACTTTTACAGTATGTCATGCTGCCAATTCATTGGAGGCTTGTTTCTGCCTGCAAAGCAAGTGACCGAGTTGCCTAAGGCCTGCGTTGTTTGGCGAATCCTCGCCTTGGGAAGGCTGGATGGTTTGAGCGCATGTTTCATGCGGGAACTGGCGGCTTCGGGCATTTGCGAGCAGGCGATGGACTACAAAAGTCGAAAGACTTTGTTGGCGCCGCGCCTGGTGATTGCTGCTTGTCAACTTCTGAATGTGAAACTGGTTGCTAAGGCAGCTTGGCCTCACAGCTCTTCACGGCTGCAGCTCAGGTGATGCCGCCAGGCGTGGGTGAGATTCCGGCTTTGTATCCATACAGGCGGGTTCAGTTCAGCTGTCGGCTCCAAGGTTGTGGCGTGCGAAGTTGCTTGGCGCCAACCTAAGCACTTTATGGCCGGACTGAACTTCGAAGGACACGGCACGTTTGAATGGGTGGTGCCAAGGCAAGAGGTTCCACTGCAGGGGCCTCAGAAACCAACAGTGCAGTATTGCAGGCATTGCTTTGACCTGAGATCCATGCATCTCAGGGCCGCCGTTTGGAAGGCGAGGATGCATAGACTTGCTTAGCTTGTTCATATTGCCTAGCAGCTACATCATGGAAGGCATCCGCTTGGCTCAAAGGGACAGCCTGAGGATCAAATCCGATCTTCACTCTTGTCAAACTGCATTTCCTGGCGCAAGAGAAAACTACACCATGATTAGGCTACTCCACGTTGCAGGCTCACTTTGTTTTGTCGTGCACTGAGAAAATGGATGACTGCGAAGGCAGCGAAGCAGGCTTGCAGTCATGCTTGCATGGCTGAATGCTGCGTAATTGCTTGCATGAATATTGAAGACAAGAATTAGATGCAGCATGTTCACAATGCCAGTCAGCTTTACGCGTTGGTGTTGGCCCATGAAACACTTGACCATTGCCACAATCTTCACGAATCCTGGGTCAAGGGACTGTCAGCTTGCTGTCAGATCGCACAGCTGCTTCGGCTAGAAGCCATCGACCAACAATGGCAGTGGCTCCATGACCATGAAGCATATTGTGGCACATGGACTCAACAGAAACGTCAAGTCCAAGTCGTTGTCCAACGCTTGCAATTTGATTTATCATCCGCGCAACATACATGTGATCTGTGACATGACTTCAATCAAGACGGAGGAGCCACCCAGTGCCTTGGCTTATCAGCTGTTTCTTAAGGGTTTGGTAGAACACTGCTCAAGCTTTGCATCCATTTGCAGGATGTCTGAAGGAGAGGTTGCTCTCCATTTCACGTGCCCAGGAGGTGCAAGTGCTTGTCGCAGTGTTGCGAGCAGTCTCTACTTCCGACAGGAAGCAATCCAACAGCTCTTGGACCAACATCGCCAACAGCTGGCAGATGCAGTGAGCGAGCATTTGGAGCCATGAGCTTGGAGACTCGCAAGCTCGCAATGCGGTGCCCAACCCGTTGCTTCGTGTTTCGTGAGGCCAAGCTGGTGCGCAGTCAAACCACGAGAACCGCAGCCAGATGATGATAGGATGGAGCCAGAGCGGCGAAGCAGCTTGCCTAACCATGAGGTGCGAACGCTGATTGACTGAGTGACCTTATTGTACTTATTCTACTTCTGTTTCTGCCACTGCTTCTTCTACTTCTACTGAGTCTGCTGCTTGCTACATTCCTGCTACAAATGCTGCAGCTAACGGACACTTATGATTCTTAGCAGTCCCTCAACAATCGATCCCGCCCCAGAATTTGAAAAGACAACAACCCCCACACTCAAGGTTTTTACATAGTTTCAGTTTTACTTGAGGAGCAAACAACAATTTCATTTGGGGGGGCCTCGACACAGTGATTGTTGCAGCCCCCCCAAGGCCAAAAAAGTTAAATCTCAATTGAAGCAATACCTAAATCAAATGGAAGACCCAATCGAGCAATACTAAATCAAATTGAACATGCATCCAACCACGCAGTACTAGTCCAACTACAAAATCAATCCATTCAAGCACTACAAAATCAAACGCAACTCAGATCCACCAATGCTAAATGAAATGGACAATACAATCAAGCAGTACCAGATCGGATGGGAACATCAATTCTTCTCAATATCTGCCAATCCGGCAATGATATATCAACAGTTAAATTCCCTCAAATCCAATGTCAAAAGAAAGCTCCAGCAATACCAAGTCAAACAAAAACTCAAAATTTGCCCCGAACATGTAATGTTGACTCTCTCTTTCGTTTTTAGCTTATGTTTTATTTGGAGGGGAGTTTTTCGGATTGACTACATGGTCTGTGTGTTTCGGATTGATTATTACTACTGCCACTTACAGCAAGAAGAGAAAGCGAAAGAAAGAGGAAACATAAAGAGAACCATAGACACAATTTTTTCAACGTTCGCCCACCGGCTTCACCGGCTCTACTGGTAGAAGAAGTGGTATCAATAACAACAGTACTGGTTGTTTGTCATGTTTCCTTGTTCTTCTTTCTTTCTTCCTTTCTCTATTTCCTTCCTTCCTTCCTTCCTTCCTTCTTTCTGTTTTTCTTTCTTTCGTTCTTTCTTTCTTTTCTTTCTTTTCTTTCTTTCTTTTCTTTTTCTTTTTTTCCCCCTTTCTTTCTCCTCTCTATTTCTTTACCGTCTTTCTTTCCTTCTTCCTGTTTTCTCTTTCTTTCTCTATCTATCTATCTATCTATCTATCTATTTATCTATCTATCTACCCATGTATCGATTTATCTATTCGTTTATCTATCTATTTGGCTGTCTGTCTAATCTATCTATCTATCTATCTATCTATCTATGTATCTATCTATCTATCTATCTATCTATCTATCTATCTATCTATCTATCTATCTATCTATCTATCTATCTATCTATCTATCTATCTATCTATCTTCCGAAAGCGCTTCGCTTGTCGAGCGAAAGCACTCACCCGAGCTTGCAAAAGCACTGCGCCTGGCACGAAATCTGGGCCTGACCTCGCGAATGCGCGTGCCACGAAATCTATGCCTGACCTTGCGAAAGTGTTGCGCCTACCCCATCTTGTGCCCTGCCACGCAAGTTAATGTCGCGAAACATGAGCGCATCCGTGCCAATGGGCTCGGTTCCGAACGCGCTCCGAAAGTGCTCCAACTCTGTTCCGATCGTGCCCCGAACAGGCGTCGCGATCAGGGTAACGTTCGACAATTTTTCACGTGTGCGTGTGTTCTTCTTTTTTTTTCTTGTAAGATTCTAAGCTTTCTTTGACCGCTACTTGTTCCACCTTGCGTGCGAGCTTTCCATTTTTGCATTTATTGCCTTTGCAAGCGCTGCAGCAATGATGAGCTGTCACCCATGGTAACCACTTGACTTGGCAGCAGTAAGTACCACCATTGCCAGGTTGCCCCACCATGATTCATGAATCATGCACGTAGTATTTACCCACCTTGACACACTTCATTTTTTGCTCTGCACAACACAGCAAGAACTAAGCATTGGCAACGGACTACCTCGACTCTTCCGACATTGGCGGCAAAGGGGAGGCTGACCTTGTCAATGGAGCAGATGCCTTGTCGCAAGCAGCGACCCGCTTCAAATAGATGTGACGCATGTTTTCAGCGTGTCCTGTGCGCCCCTAGGCGGCCAGCAAATGGGGTACTCCAAACCTCGCGGAGGTTGCTTTTGTCAAATTGGAGCAAGCTGGCAGCATCGGGACGCTGGACACATGTTAGAGGATCAAGATCGAAAGCCTGCAAGCTGAGGCCGCCTGAGACGGCGGAAGTGGAGTCAGAGGGGTTACTGGGCTGTGACTGCATTGCGAGTGCGCATAATTGGTTCAATATTTGAGGTGTACGCACGATGACGCACGTTGCTGTGCATTGCACCATACTTTAGAGCCTCCGGCTCAGTCCGCCGACATTGTCCTCTCCCTTTTCTCCTTCGTCCTCTCTCCCTTGTCTCCCTTGTGTGTTCTGTCGTCCTTTCTCCCTCCGGCTGCTCCCCACCCTCCCCATCCCCCCAAGCCTCTCTCTCCCCAATCTCCCTCTCTCGTATACATATGTATGCATGCATGCATGCATGCATGCATGCATGTATGTAATGTATGTATGTATGTAATGTAATGTAATGTAATGTAATGTAATGCAATGCAATATACTGTAATGTAATGTAATGTAATGTAATGTAATGTAATGTAATGTAATGTAATGTAATGTAATGTAATGTATGTATGTATGTATGTATGTATGTATGTATGTATGTATGTATGTATGTATGTATGTATGTATGTATGTATGTATGTATGTATGTATGTATGTATGTATGTATGTATGTATGTATGTATGTATGTATGTATGTATGTATGTATGTATGTATGTATGTATGTATGTATGTATGTATGTATGTATGTATGTATGTATGTATGTATGTATGTATGTATGTATGTATGTATGTATGTATGTATGTATGTATGTATGTATGTATGTATGTATGTATGTATGTATGTATGTATGTATGTATGTATGTATGTATGTATGTATGTATGTATGTATGTATGTATGTATGTATGTATGTATGTATGTATGTATGTATGTATGTATGTATGTATGTATGTATGTATGTATGTATGTATGTATGTATGTATGTATGTATGTAATGTATGTATGTATGTATGTATGTATGTATGTATGTATGTATGTATGTATGTATGTATGTATGTATGTATGTATGTATGTATGTATGTATGTATGTATGTATGTATGTATGTATGTAATGTATGTATGTATGTATGTATGTATGTATGTATGTATGTATGTATGTATGTATGTATGTATGTATGTATGTATGTATGTATGTAATGTAATGTAATGTATGTATGTATGTATGTATGTATGTATGTATGTATGTATGTATGTATGTATGTATGTATGTATGTATGTATGTATGTATGTATGTATGTATGTATGTATGTATGTATGTATGTATGTATGTATGTATGTATGTATGTATGTATGTATGTATGTATGTATGTATGTATGTATGTATGTATGTATGTATGTATGTATG
>CAUJNA010000066.1:112500-207088 GCA_963377175.1 Effrenium voratum
GGATTGGACAGACCGATCGGACGGCTCGCGCAGCTCGGACGGCTTGCGGGCAGATGAAGGTGGTGCACGAGAGGCGCGCTCCTTGCTCTTCAAGGTGAGGGCAAATGAGCGGGGTTCAGTTGGCTCCCCTTGGACCCTGCCTGGGCACCCCGGAAGAGGCCCGCTCATTTGCCCTCACCAGTCAGGGCAAATGAGCGGGGTCAGTTTGTTCAGCTTTTACTGGAAATCAGCACGCCGGAGAGGCCCGCTCATTTGCCCTCAATGGTGAGGGCAAGTGAGCGGGGTCCGCTTGTTCAGTTTGCCCCGTGCCTCGGGCAGAAATCAGCACGCCGGAGAGGCCCGCTCATTTGCCCTCACCGGTGAGGGCAAATGAGCGGGGTCCGTTTGCTTCCTTTGTTACCGTGCCACGGGCAGAAATCAGCACGCCGGAGAGGCCCGCTCATTTGCCCTCACCGGTGAGGGCAAATGAGCGGGGCCCGTTTGTTCAGTTTTTACCGTGCCTTGGGCAGAATTACGTATTTGACGTCGGGCGGGGGGGGGGTTAGGGGGGGGTTATCGTCTATCCTCTAGTAAGTATCCGACACGCCGAACAATGTCGGCGGATACATGTTGCTGGCTTGGCATGCCACAAGCAAGGCATAGCACCGGCAGCGCAGCAGGTGGCAGGAAATCTCGAGGTGCGCTGCAGTGCTTTGTTTGAGTGGCGGACACACCTGGGCGTAGGTTTCGCGGGCTTTTGTAACGCATGTTGCTGGCAGTCTCGATTGTCGATATGGCACCAATTGATGAAGTGGTGGACTATGGCCGGAAGCTCCTGCAATCTGACAACTTCAGCTTCAAGTCCCTGGATTCTTGGTCAAACTGCTTCCAGCATGGCTTTCTCATGACCGCCTTTGAGCAGTTGTTTCATAACTTCGCGTTTCTATCCGTTCTGCTCATGAATTGTCATTTTCGCACGTGCGTTGGATGTGGCTGACTGGTGACATGTTTTGCTTCAATCCAAAGTTGTCAAGTCTGCAACAATCTGCTGCTGTTTCAGGATTTGGTCGTGGGCATTCTCATCTCAGTGAATACGATTGCGCGGACCTCGAATGATAGGCCCTAGGCGCACGTCAGTTTGGAGAAGCTTCAATTAATTTGCAACATTTGCTGGTGAGAGGTGCTCGCGCAATACAATTTGAATGCTTGGATTGGCGATCAGACTTAGGTGATGATGATTCGGAATGAGTATCAGGGTTACGAGGCAGGAATGCAGCTGGGCGCTTTGGAATCCAACCCGCTGTCCGGCATGGACACCGTGCTGGATACACTGGAGCGAGGCCCTGCCAGGACATAGAGCCAATGGATAGGGTCAGGCTATTTTTACTGACTTGTTGCTTTGTTTGCCTCATCCTGGAGAATGCAGTTGCGCAGCAACCGAAGCGTTGAATGATTGCAAACCCCACTAATCAGGGGGTACCGAACTGATTGTGCTGATCGTACTTGTGCAAATCCTTGCTTGCCAGGCTTTGCTATCCTCTTTCTCGCAGAGCTGATTGTTCGCATCGCTGTGCTACGCTGCCATTATTTTTGTTCATGCTGGAATTGGTTCGATGCCTGCAGCTCAGTTGCTCGTGCATGGGTGTGAGCCAGGCGCTTCAGAAAGAGCCAAAATTTTGGCATCCACATATTTGTTGGTCACGAGTCACACCCAGTCTTCTTCCATTGTTCTTGCCAGGCCAGTTCTGCCGGCAGGCAAGCCGCTGCTGCTGCTGCTGCTGCTGCTGCTGGTGTTGTTGTTGTTGTGGTTGTGGTTGTGGTTGTGGTTGTGGTTGTGGTTGTGGTTGTGGTTGTGGTTGTGGTTGTGGTTGTGGTTGTGGTTGTGGTTGTGGTTGTGGTTGTGGTTGTGGTTGTGGTTGTGGTTGTGGTTGTGGTTGTGGTGGTTGTGGTTTGTGGGTGGTGGTTGTGGTGGTGCTAGTCGTGGTTGTTGTGGTGGTGGTTGTTGTGGTGGTGGTTGTTGTGGTGGTGGTTGTTGTGGTGGTGGTTGGTGTGGTGGTGGTTGTTGTGGTGGTGGTTGTTGTGGTGGTGGTTGTTGTGGTGGTGGTTGTTGTGGTGGTGGTTGTTGTGGTGGGGTGGTGTTGTTGTGGTCGTTGTGGTTGGTTGTTGTGGTGGTGTGGTTGTTGTGGTGGTGTGTTGTTGTGGTGGTGTGGTTGTTGTGGTGGTGTGGTTGTTGTGGTGGTGTGGTTGTTGTGGTGGTGTGGTTGTTGTGGTGGTTGGTTGTTGGTGGTGTGGTTGTTGGTGGTGTGGTTGTTGGTGTGGTTGTTGGTGGTGTGGTTGTTGGTGGTGTGGTTGTTGGTGGTGTGGTTGTTGGTGGTGTGGTTGTTGTTGTTGTTGTTGTTGTTGTTGTTGTTGGTTGTTGTTGTTGTTGGTTGTTGTTGTTGTTGGTTGTTGTTTGGTTGTTGTTGTTGGTTGGTTGGTTGTTGTTGGTTGGTTGTTGTTGGTTGGTTGTTGTTGTTGGTTGGTTGGTTGTTGGTTGGTTGTTGTTTGTTGGTTGTTGTTTGTTGGTTGTTGTTTGTTGTTGTTGGTTGGTTGTTGTTGGTTGGTTGTTGTTGGTTGGTTGTTGTTGGTTGTTGATGTTGGTTGGTTGTTGTTTGTTGGTTGTTGTTTGTTGGTTGTTGTTTGTTGGTTGTTGTTGGTTGGTTGTTGTTGGTTGGTTGTTGTTGGTTGGTTGTTGTTGGTTGGTTGTTGTTGGTTGGTTGGTGTTGGTTGAATGTTGTTGGCTGGTTGTTGGTTGGTTGTTGGTTGGTTGTTGGTTGGTTGTTGGTTGGTTGTTGGTTGGTTGTTGGTTGGTTGTTGTTGGTTGGTTGATTGGTTGGTTGGTTGGTTGGTTGGTTGGTGGTGGTTGTTGTTGGTTGTTGTTGGTTGTTGTTGGTTGTTGTTGATTGTTGTTGTTTGTTGTTGTTTGTTGTTGTTTGTTGTTGTTTGTTGTTGTTTGTTGTTTTTTGTTGTTGTTGTTTGTTGTTGTTTGTTGTTGTTTGATTGTTGTTTGTTTGTTGTTTGTTTGTTGTTTGTTTGTTGTTTGTTTGTTGTTGTTTGTTTGTTGTTTGTTTGTTTGTTTGTTTGTTGTTTGTTTGTTTGTTGTTTGTTTGTTGTTGTTTGTTTGTTTGTTGTTGTTTGTTTGTTGTTGTTTGTTTGTTGTTGTTTGTTTGTTTGATTAGCCATGACTTAAACCATCACCAGGGATGTCGCGATAGTGACTGACCGGTGGTGTTTGGCTCAAGATTGTGGATCCGTCGCGCCTCGGATGAGCGTCGCCGGGTCCCCGCGTCGATCACCTTCGTGTCGGTGGAGAAAGAGACATCGGCCCGGGGCAGATTGGTGGGGATCGCCCGTGCGGTTTATCGTCGATCAAGGTTGCGGGTATTTACTTTCTTGTTTGGTGTTTTCCCTTTTGGTTGTTGTTCTCTGGTGTGTGGGAAACCCTGATCTTTGGGACCGGGGATTGGTTTGCTTTTGGGGGAACCTTTCTTTTGTGGCTTGTTTACCCCAACTTACCCATTGCCTGGGCACAGGCTCGTGCCCGAATCACAGGTTATCAGCCGTAGGACTTTCCTACGCGGTTGAGACCATCACCTACAAGCTCAATGACGTCAACCCCACGCTCTCAGAGGAGTGTCGTGGATGAGGAGGCTATCCTAGGTGGTCTCCGAGGACTTGCCGGACTATAACTTCGAGGAATTTGAGGTAGGTTCAGCAGGTCAGGATCGAAGGAGTGATGATCCCGATGGGGACACACCCAGAAGCCGTGGCAGGTTCACTGACGATAGAGACGATCGCATTTTCCGTCAGGCCACCGATGATGAGCAAGGACAAAAAGCTCGTCCCGATAGGGGCGGCTCCGAACCAGGTTTCAGGCATGGACATTTGGACTTCATCAGCATGGCAATGAACATGGCCCAGGTGAATCGCAGGCCTCGGATGCTCGGGGACAGGCCGCGAGGACCAGGAACCGTGGTTTCGGCTCCGAGAGATATCTCGGGTCGATCCACTGGTTCTCAAAATCCAGGTCAGTTTGATGAGCACGTTGAGAGGACGTTCACAGGCATCGGATACGAGGCCATGTTAACATCAACCGCAGGCTGGGGCAGTAGCGTGAAACAGGAGTCTGGTGCCGATAGGCCAAATTCTGTTTCGACCAAGTTTGAGTTCAATGATGATGAAGATTATGCCGCATTTGCGGATCGTCGTGATGAAGAAGAGAGTTTGGCACGCCGAAGTGCACGGAGCCGTGCTGCTGCTAGGCCCAGGAGTCTCTCTCGTGGAGCTGCAAGGGACCTTCGTGTTGACAGGGACACCCGGAGCGAGAGAGAGAGGGCCAGGGATAGCCGGGACATTCTTAAGGGTTTGGAGGCCATCCAGGACCGAAGTGGACCTATCGGTCCTCCCGCGTTTGACCCTGCCCCAAATGTTCCCCCTTTTCCCAACATTACATTTGGAGGTCCGCTGCATCAGAGAGACGAGAACGCAAACCGGGTTACTGGTTCGCCGAGGATCACTGAGCGGGCTGCCGAAGTAATTGAAGCAGGTGCGAGAGACAGTAGGCTTGCCAGTGCGCTCGGAATCGAGGATCGTCCGTCGATCGCTAGCCCGTTAGGGCGAGATCTCAGCGACCTCGAACCACTAAGGTCTAGCAATGAGTTCACTCCCCAATGGGGGTCAGCCGCCAGGGAACGCAGTGCTTCTGCGAAGAGGCCACCCTTAACCGTAGAGACCGATAGGTCAAAGGCAAGGAGAGCTGGCCCTAAACCGTTAGGTTCAGGATGAGGAAATGTTCGATCCCGCTGACGTTCATATCCACTCTACTCCTGAGTCTCGTGCATCGAATGTTGATCCCCGATCTGGCGATAGCCGGGCCGTCCAGGATCGATGATAGTCCTGTACTCGACCCCAGAGGGCACGCCAGAGCTGGGAGGGCTCCTGAGAGGATCGAGATATCGACTCCTCCAGCTCTCAGATCTCTTTTTTCGGGTGAGTCAGGTGACGCTAGGGCCAAGGAAGTGTTTGACTTACACATCCAGCAAGATGACCAACTTCTCGGGCGCTACCTTCGAGGAATACCGCAAGACTGCCCCTACCTATGAGTACAGCGGAGAGGGAGACGACCGGAGGCTCCTTCCCAAGAACACTCCGATCGACATGGAGAAGTCCCTGCCTGCCGAAGCAGCGCTCCTGATTCCCAGCAACACAGGCGGAGGCTGAGGAGGCCGAGAAGGCCGCGATGGAGGCTATCCGCGGGGACGCTAGGCTTCCTGACATTGGCCAGGAAGACAGGGAAACGGTTGATCCTCACACTGTGACGACTGAGGACTTGACGGCGTCGATAGACGCGTTGACAAGGAAGTTGAGCAACATGCCCGAATGGTCGGGTAACTTGCTTGACCCTGCGAAGTCTGCTGAGCTGGTTGCGGCCAGATGGGGCGGGAAGGCGAGCTATGACAAGCCTGAAGCTCGCTCCTCTTACCGAGGCTGGGATGAAGAGTGCATCGCTGGAGGATCGAGCTTATGCCCTCTCGCAGCTGAATGAGATGGTGAACTTCCACAAGAAGCATTTGTGCTACGGACGAGGGGGGCCATCGTTAAGTGCGACCGCTCCCATCGAGCCCTTTGCGCCCGGCCAGATTGACACGAGCAGGAAATTCCGCCCGAGTGATGCGGCAAGCAAGATGACGTACAATCTCGTGGTTCTGGACGGGAAGAAGGACTATCTTGGCGATAGGAAATCAGTCCGGAACTGCGATCTGCTGGACTTGTGCCTGATGAGGCTAGCACGTGCCAGATTGTGGTCCCCACAAAGAGTAGGATGAGCGAGTACGTTCCGAACTACGACCAGACCGTGGCCACGATCGCAGGGCGGGAGGCCGCCCAGGAATTGATGAAGCTGCTCACGTGTGATTTTGAAGGTTTGGTCATTAACTCGAAAAGAGTCTCGGAGTTATTCGAGGAGAAAGTGCTGAAGGAGACTGGACGAGAGGCTGGAAATTGGGTAAATGTCGACCAGGCCGTTTGGTTCCTGAGGGAGATCACAGGTCGCTGAAATGACGTGGAAATTCTTCATTCCGGCAATCAAGGCTTTCCCGATAGGGCAGGTTGAGGTTATGCTCATGATCATGTATGATGAGAATGGCATCCTCCTCAAGGAATGCGCCAGGTTGGTGGCCGTTAGGTACACGCGCATCGGACGGGACATGAGTTTCAGTTCTGTGAGGCAAAGATACACTCAAGAGGATGCACCTGGCGGGTCTCTGATGTATGAGATGCACTGGAGTGAAATTCCTATGGTGGGATATGTTGTAATGAAGTTCTTGGACTTCAGGAAGGCGGTCCAGCTCCAAAAAGTGAGGCGGAATGGAAAAGCCATGATCGAGATATTGATCACAAGGCCCGATGAGTGCGAATCGATTGGAGATGGAGACTATGAGGCCAAATGCCGAGGTATCGCCTTCATGGTACGTCACGGACAGGCTGCGGAACTACTCGGGTAGGTACGTGGTGGTCATGGTGGACCTTCGAGTACATTGGTCGCTGATTGGACCTGTGTTTCTGACGAGGAGGAAGACTCTTGCCGTTCGGGACGAGATCCACATGGGTGCGTGGAAGGCCGCGTACATGTTCGATGACTACACGATAGTGTATCATCGGGCTTTTGACTACGGTGACTTCACTCCCGATAGGGGGAATCACAAGCAGACGCGTACGGAAGTCAGGTTGAATGTGACTAGCACCTTCTGTCTGCGGTGCGCGGAGATAACGCCATCTGGGATGCACTTGTGCCCTGGATGTGCGCTCCGGTCTTCTACCCGAACTTCATCCCCAACGCGGACGAAGGGGACTTCGCGGGGAGCCGCATCGTCCCGGACTGGGTGAAGAGTATGGGACAGTTCAAGCCCAAGAGGATCGCCTCCGATGTGGTCGGGGTTATCAAGAGGAACTTGATTTCCTACTCGATGGCGTCTGACCTGAGGATGACAGTGCAGAGCGGCATCCGGCTGCCCCCTTATCTTGGGGAGGATAAGGGAGGAGTTGATGCGGCGTAGGATGAACTGGCAAAGGTGCTCTTTCAGTTTTCCTACGTGTCGGGGATTTCGGCCTCGGATGCAATCGTGGAGAAGTGGGTGGCAAAGCATCTGATCAAAACCAACCAAGTCGATAGATTTGAGTCGGTGACTGAGTACTTCCGAGCGAATCCGGTGCATGCGGCCCAGTGGGGAAGACGTATGACGACTTCCGTTAGGAAGACACGTATTTGTCCTTCTATATCCCGATGGCGTACGTGATTGGTGCTGCTGCGGGTCACCTGACTCCCATGTACCCGACCCATAGGAAGGATGCAGACATCCTGGCTAGCCATAGGTTGATGGCGGACCTCAGGAACTACATGGTCTCGGCGACGGGGTACGACGAGAAGAGAAGATTGAGGGAGGCGGTAGCCAAAGTGCAGAAGGCAATCAATGCTGGGCAATCAGAGCCTCCTGCCCCTTTCCGTGACCCATTCGTCTACGTTAGTGACGATAGGGAGGGTCCTGGTCCAAAACAGGAGCCGATCATTAAGGGCGGGAAAGGAAAAGGGAAGAAGGGTGAAAAGGGTGGTAAGGGCGATAGTCCTTCCAACCCACCGCCAAAGTCAAGCGAGGCATCAGGAAAAGGGCCAGGCAAGGGCGATAGTCCTGCCGTTCCGAAGGCGAAAGCCACGGCCGACGCTGGGCCGGCCCCGATGGAGGTTGGTGCACCTGCGGCTCAACCGAAGAAGACTTGGGTTGCGATAGCGGTTGAAGGAGCCCGGCCAAGTGCGAAGGCCAAGATGACTCCAGTCCCGAAGGCCGAGCCGAAGGAAAAGGCAGCTTCAGTTCCTGAGGCGAAGAGTGCTCAGGCTCCAAAGGCTGAGTCTAAGGAGACGAAGCATGCTGACCCGAAGGTTGAAGTCAAGAAGGAGAAGGTAGGCGGAGACGACGCTCCCGGCAGTAGTCGGGGATCGGCTGAAGGGCAGAAGAGAAAAAAGAAAGTCCCGTTGGGATCCCGACGAGACTGTGAAGGAGTCGACAAAGCGGGAGGCATCAAAGAGACCTGATGATGTCGACAGCCGGCCAGGTGCGGCGGCGAGAGAGGCGAGTGGAGATGATCTTCACTCCGCGCTTGGTAGGTCTTCGGCAAAGGACGCGGTAGCGCCTTTGACGGCCTCCAAGGCGATGGCGAAGAAGCCTGAAGGGAGTGAGGTCAGATTGCAGTCGGCGGAGCGAGCTGCTGCGAGCTCGGTGGAAGGTCATTTCCTGGTGTTGCCGGAGAGTTCGGTGGTGGACGCCTTCATCCAATAGGGTGCTAAATAGGCAGGTCAGAGATTTCATCAGGAATGGTGAGAATGCTTCTGCACTGGAGGTCCTCAACCAGATCGTGACGAACTCTCGCCTCGGGACAGGGCGTCGGGATTCGGATGTTTCCCGTACTCCTTCTCGGAGGTCCGTTAAAACTCGTTAGGACTCTGGACACCAGGGATTCCCGAGAATCGAGAAGGCGCAGATATCGACCGCGGCGTGACGAAGATCGAGACCGGAGGAGGGACGATGCTCGAGATCGTCGTGATGATGATTTGCTCGATCGAGAGCGAGATCGAAGGCGAGATGATCGCAGGAGATCCGAGAGGGA
This sequence comes from Effrenium voratum, assembly GCA_963377175.1. Classification (NCBI taxonomy): domain Eukaryota; class Dinophyceae; order Suessiales; family Symbiodiniaceae; genus Effrenium; species Effrenium voratum. The sequence continues at coordinate 121,177 of CAUJNA010000066.1, forward strand.
TCGTGATAGGGACCGTGCGCGGGGCGGACGTGACCGGAGGAGACGTGACGATAGCCGATAGGCTGAGTCACGGGGATTGCGGCCGAGACGCTTGCGTCCATTCTCCAATGGTCGGCGCGGTGCGGAGGTGATGATGTTCCTTCCGAACCGCTGAGGCGCGGAGATCATGTCTCTCCCGTACCGCTGCTCGGCTGCTGGTCATGCTCATCATGAAGTAGTGTGAGTGAGAGGGGAAGCAAACTGGTGGAGGGTACTCCCAGGTTTGCGGAATTCAAGTATTTTTCAGGTGCGCATGGTCAGGGGTACCTCTTGCCGATAGGCGAGGGTACTGATGAACATACGTTATCCTTTGTTTCATGGCTTCTGATAAGAATTGAACTACTTGCATTGTTGATGCAAACAGTTGTGGCCTAGTGTCGTCATGTGGACTCCTCCACGAGGTATGTTGGACAGCGTTACCCCGATTAATTCGGGGTGGTGGGAATTTAATGCCCGGGATGTCGCGCAACTGCCTTTGTGGGTTTGCTCCACCGCTGACGGCGGTAGTGTCCAGCTGTTTGCGGAGGCGTGCGAGCAGTTAAATCCTATCAGTAAATGGCACGCTCCACCCGTCATATGACGGGCTCCTCGTGAGGGGGGTGTGATTAGCCATGACTTAAACCATCACCAGGGATGTCGCGATAGTGACTGACCGGTGGTGTTTGGCTCAAGATTGTGGATCCGTCGCGTCTCGGATGAGCGTCGCCGGGTCCCCGCGTCGATCACCTTCGTGTCGGTGGAGAAAGAGACATCGGCCCGGGGCAGATTGGTGGGGATCGCCCGTGCGGTTCATCGTATTTAGTTTGGTGTTTTCCCTTTTGGTTGTTGTTCTCTGGTGTGTGGGAAACCCTGATCTTTGGGACCGGGGATGGGTTTGCTTTTGGGGAACCTTTCTCTTGTGGCTTGTTTACCCGAACTTACCCATTGCCTGGGCACAGGCTCGTGCCCGAATCACAGTTTGTTGTTGTTTGTTTGTTGTTGTTTGTTTGTTGTTTGTTGTTGGTTGTTGTTTGTTGGTTGTTGTTTGTTGGTTGTTGTTTGTTGGTTGTTGTTTGTTGGTTGTGGTTTGTTGGTTGTTGTTTGTTGGTTGTTGTTTGTTGGTTGTTGGTTGTTGGTTGTTGTTGTTGGTTGTTGTTGTTGGTTGTTGTTGTTGGTTGTTGTTGTGGTGGGTGGGTGGGTGGGTGGGTGGGTGGGTGGGTGGGGCGGGGTGGGGTGGGGTGGGGTGGGGTGGGGTGGGGTGGGGTGGGGTGGGGTGGGGTGGGGTGGGGTGGGGTGGGGTGGGGTGGGGTGGGGTGGGGTGGGGTGGGGTGGGGGGTGGGGTGGGGTGGGGTGGGGGAAAAAATGGAGAAAGTAGGGGGCCTGGGGGGTGGTCTGTTGATGGTCCCCTGTTATGTTTTTTATATTCATCTCAAACCTATTAACCACCTTATTCGTTTTTAAAAGAGGGTTTTTAGGGAGCTTATTTATCGTTTTCGTTAAGGTAATCACTTGGGTAAATTGTCGCCTTGTTTATTGTTGGGCTGGGGGCCGACATTTTTTTCATTTGAAAGAGGTAGCCCTTTTAGTAGTTATCAAGTTCTGGGGTGTTGGTGGTTCATTTGTTTCTTCCCCATAAAAGGGTTTCCCGTCGGCACCGCACCGGCTTCGCGGACTTCGTCTTCACCCTTGTTTTTGTCGGGATGCTCAGACTAACGTTTGTCGCTCTGCTTGGAATAGGTTGCGTGGTCAGATTACCTGATGAGCATTCTCATTGCCAGTTACTTGATGAACGCGTTACCTCTGACAGCATTTTGGCTTTCATCAGTGTTTGTTGTGTGTCCTCACCGCTTTTGTGATGTCTCCTAAAAAGCAGAGCGGTGGCTACATGAAACAGACGGTTCAGCAGGACCAAGCGGATGAGCAGACGGTTCAACCACCCCAAGCGGATGAGCAGACGGTTCAACCACCCCAAGCGGATGAGCAGACGGTTCAACCAGACCAAGCGGATGAGCAGACGGTTCAGCAGGACCAAGCGGATGAGCAGACGGTTCAGCAGGACCAAGCGGATGAGCAGACGGTTCAGGAGGAGGAGGACGCCGAAGTCGTCATGTTGGCTCAGTTGCTTTCCATGCAGATGGACATCAGCGGAAGTAGCAACGACACCTTGGGGACAATTCACACTCGTGTCATGAAGCAGATGCTTCACTTGACACAGTTGAAGGACGACATCGAGGGAGAACAGAAGAAGAGGGCAAAGATGGTGAAGGACGAGTTGAAGAAGGAGGAACAGAGGTTGGAGAAACTGCAGAAGAAGAGCTCGTTGAATGAGAAGAAGTCAGGCCTCATTTCGGTAAAGGTGCTTCTCCCTGACAAGACCACCTACATCACCATCAAAATCCGCAAGGGCAAAGCCCGTGGCAGTCTCCGACGCCGTGTTATGAAACAGGCACAATCCCTTGGTTTCTTCAAGAACATTGACCTCAAGGGCAAGAGCAAGAAGAAGAACCCGAAGGTGAAGTCGGTGTCGGATGTCATGCTTCTGGACATTAAAAATGCCATCTTCACTCGCAATCTCAAGAAGGCGCGTGGTTATCTCTACAACTCGGGCGCATTCTTGGAGATGCCCATTCTGTTCATCTTGATGGACAGTGACTACGTGGAGGGCTTAACCATTTCTTTCCCTGACCCAAGCACGGCAGACCCCAATGAGGCGGTTGAGGATGACCAAGACGAAGATGAGGAGTCAGAGGATGACACGGATGATGAGGATGATGACTGAGTTCTCTCTTCACTTTTGTATAGGTGTCTTTGGTGGCGGTAGGCATTAAACCCTTTCCAGACATATGCTGTGTTGTTTCAAAATTCCACAGCCGTGTTGTGAGAGTTTGCCATGCCACCAGAATGGATGTCTCTGTCAGTAAGAACGACTGACACTTGGACAGACCTTGCAATCTATCCGCCTTGTGGTTGAAAATATGCATCAACCAGTGAGCGACGATGAAGTGACAAATCACCTTGTGACCTTGTGACCTTGTGTTGTCTCATGCGTAACATCAAGGTTTGTATGATAGTAGTGCATACGGACAGCCTCTTGCTATGTTGTCCAAAATGAACACCGCTACGCAGACTAAGCGACCCCACTGGACTCAGCTCATGAAGGCAGAGAACCAAGCAATGCGGGACTTCTTGACGGAAAAGGGCTTTGCCGTGAAGAAGGTTGACAACAAGGTTGCCTTTGTCATTGTCTCATCCAGTGAGCAGACACAGGCAGATGGTCCAAATGAGCCCCCCGAACCTTCTGAACCTTCTGAACAAGGCAGTGGTGATGAAGGGGAAAAGGGTGCTGTTCACATCATGGTTGAGGTGGAGTATCTGAATGAGTTTCATCTTTTCACCATCTTCACCGAGACGATGAAGGTGCTGGACTTGAAGTTTGTACTTCATGGATGGTTTGGCATTCCATGGTTTCGAATGGAGTTGCATCACTGGACAGACATCCTTGATGATGAGGACATTCTCCTTAGCTACATGCCAGAGGAGGACAATGAGGGTATCTTCACTCAGGTGCAGTTGATTTTGAATGAGGACAACGACGTGACAAACAGCATGCTGGCGACACTTGTGAAACAATTTGGGGATAGGGGTCGTCATACGGTAGTGCTGAGCAAGGACTTCTCCTTTCAGGACAACATGACCTACCTTCGCTACTTCATGTCGGGACAGTTGGACATGGACCCCAGCGACCTGATGCTCTTCTACCATTACGACAACATGTTTGAGCACTACCCTGACGAAGTGGTGGTGAATGTCAGCATTTCTGGTAAGGGCGGAGGTGACAAGAAGTCTTCTTCGGTGTCTGTTCGTAAGAGCAACTTGAAGACCAAAGGCGAGGTACTTCAACGGTTGAAGCAGAACGTGGAGAAGGCCTTTCGCCCGAGCGAAGATGACGATGTTCCCAATGACCGACTGCCACCGTCCTTTCTTCTCTTCATCTCCGAGATGAATGACAAGTTCAGTGAGTTCTTGGGTCTGAAGAGCAGATGCGGGGATGCGTTCATTACCATGGGACTCCGTCAGATGAGCGACACCGACTTGAAGTATCTTGACACGCTCTTTGCCCCTAAACGTGGTTTTGGAAAGAACTTGACGGTTGAGGAGAAGATGCTGAAAGCACTTGAGACGATTTACCCTCCTCTTCTGTCAGTCGCCCTTGCTCAGAAGAAGTTGGAACATACTCGTCAGGACATCATTCACTCTTTGATGCTAGAGATTGCCATGTCATTTCACCAGTATCAGGAACAAGCCGGTTCAATCGCACTTGATGGTTCTTTGTTTCACAAGACGGTGGAGAAGGAAATTAGCCGACGTCAGTTGTCCAGTCAGCCTGATGTCAATGAGAGCTCCTTTCAGAACTGTGTTTCGCAATAAGTTCTGTCTCAAGGAGCGTGTCCTGCAAAAACCTTGACCGGCTGTGGATGGTGAAAATAGTCTACATTTGCACTGATTTTCTGGAAGGGTGAAGAGGGGAGACATTTCCCCAAGGTCGGGGTGACATTTCCCCAAGGTCGGGGAAATAGGGAACCTTTTCCCCTAATTTGGGGAGATAGACCAACATTTCCCCAAGGTCGGGGTGACATTTCCCCAAGGTCGGGGAAATAGGGAACCTTTTCCCCTAATTTGGGGAGATAGACCAACATTTCCCCAAATGAGGGGTGATATTTCCCCAAGGGAGGGGGAACGCCCCCTTAACCACCAAACCCCCCTTTATTGTAATCGTCCTGCATTTGCCACGCTCTGAGGTTGAGAAGACATCGCTCTCATCGCCTTCGTTGCTGTCGTCTTCTAGGTTCTGGGATGGGAAGGGTTTTGCGGTTTTGGGTCTTTGTGTTTTACTGTTGCAGGGAGGGTTCAAACAAGAAACTTTGAAGGTTGAAGTGGAGAAGGGTTCGTATGAGACACTTTGAAGACTGACGTGGAGAAGGGTTCAATCAGCATGTTTTTTCAAATCTATGGAAATGACACTAAAACCCAAATCCCGAGCAACCCGACCAACCGAGCCTGTCCCTGAAAACAATTTTAATAATTTCATATTATTAGAACTATTTAGATAATTATTTTATGGAGTAATGTCGCGAAGCTCATTAGGCTATTACTTTGTAATAGCGTAATGTCCATATGGTAATGAAGTGAAAGCATCAATATAAAACCTTTTATTTTCATAATTACTGAGAGATTGCTTTACTTGAGACATTGAATATATTTGATGCGACTTACTTCTGATGAAGTTATATGTGATTTCATGCTTTTTGTTTTGAAACAATGCTTCGTGATAGATCTGATACGACAGTTCTTTTTTCACTTTGTGTTTCACTACACCTTTTGATTTCTTATGTTCATCAACCTCACCGTGAATTGTGAAGGCGTAAGATTTAGGTTTTAATCCGATGAATTTAGTAATGATTTTTCCATTGACTTCATCTTTGTACATTCCTAAGACCTTCTTCTTAGTTTTGTCATGACATGGATGCTCAACAGGATAGTCGCTAAAATCCATGTGTTGCTTTATATCATTGAAATCCTTATAGACATCATCAGTCATTGTTTGAATTACATAACTGTCAGTATCTGTATATATCAATTTGATATTTTCATTATATTTCTTTTTCAATACACCATAGTAAAACTCATACATATGTAATTTACTCAAATCTAAAATTGTCATTCCTAAGGAAATCGGTTTATCCAATTTCAGCTTCGCTTTAGTTTTTTCAACTCCTACGAGATTTTCATTAATAATAAATCTGTTTTTGAATGTTGGATTATTAACACATTTTTCATATCTTACCTCATTATCAACTAATTCAAAATCCATATGGTTTCGCTTGTCTTCCATAGTTTTTCCGTACACCGCGTTATTCATTAATTTGAATAAATCTTTCTCAAAATCGCTTTTGGCTTCTTTCCTTTTACCAGTGTTGAAGTCAATCCACGGTTTCAACCATGCCCTCTGTTGAAATTTTATTATCCTATGGACTTTACCCATTTTCATTCCCATTTTCAAATAATACTGTAAAGTCTTGATATGAACCACATATTTTTCTTTATCCTTTAGATTTAATATTAACTTACTTGTTTTCTCGTCCTTGGGACTTTTACCGTCATAATATATTTTGAAGACTTGCTTTTGATAGTCGGAAAGCATATTCACATTTACATTCATTATTTCAGGCGCTAGTGGATAGTCTGAGTGGAAATCATGCAATGTTTCGGGATATTCCAAATCAACTTCCATAATATAACCGAACTCATCGTTTTCATTCCAATTTTCAACACTGGGCGTTTTCTTTGCCCACTTGATATTTTTTAGCGGTAACTTCTGGGACATTGCTAAACCATACAAGTTATTAGCATCCAAGTAACTAATATAATTTGATGGCTTGTTCTCATCATATGCTTCCCCCATATACTTATTATTTGCCACTGCTAATTTATGACTTACCTGACACATACCTCCTCTCATTCCCTTTTCAACCATCTCAAACATTTCTTGGTCATGCAATTGTTCTATTTCAACACCAGTTTTTAGAAGCATCGCGTCCCATGCGAAATTTGGCAACGTATAATAATGAGCGGGGTCTAAACCGTAGTATTCCATACACAAGTCCCTAAAGTTTTCAAATACATCGGTCAGTAGTAAAACATCAGTTCTTAAATACAAGTCGTGATACTGCCCGAGTGTTCTAATCCCGAAGTGCTTCCATACTTTCAGTGCCCTTTCATAATCTTTATCACTTACATGTTCTTCACTCAATTTACAGTAAAACGCTTCTTTCGGTGGTAAAGCCCTTTCCTTAAATCTTTCAAAATCATCAAAGTAGTCATAGGGATAAATACCCTTATCAGTCAATAAATCCAAATCTTCATCGGTTTTAACATACGGGTTTCTAACGCTGTATCTGAAATTGTTCTTCCAATTCTCACGCTTTTTATCATCCTCATAATTACTCAACTTCACCAACTTATCCAACGAAGACGATAAGAAACTGAAACTGTCCTTGAAACAAAGATTTTTAAAACCAAAGGTTATAAACTTTTCGCTGTTCTGAGCGATACATTCTATTTTAGAATTCTTGTTCAGTTCGTGAGCCTTGTTGATGATTAAGTGGGCATCGTAGTTTTTAAGGTTATGAAGAAACACAGGGATTTTATAATATCTCATACTAAAACCAAGATTACAATCATCGTGGGCGCATCCTCTGTAAGCTCCAGTAAAGTGACAATGGTCTCGAACCTTCTTGTCCTCAGGCTTAAAATCATTTCCACAGATAAAGCAAGTAGTAGCATTTTCAAAATCTTCCTTGTCCTTTTCAGTCATGATTATCTCTTTTACTTCCTTCATCCTACTAATAATATCTTCTCTGACTTCATTGATTTTTTCAACAAACTTATCCATACAATCTTCACCTCTGTATAAGTAAGGCTCACTACTTCCGGTTATAGCATTGACTACATTAATCATAAAACCACACGGACGATGATTTTGATATGATGTAGTTTTAGCTTTTGCCGATTTGCTTTTAACATCAATTGGCACAGTTAAACATTCAAAGTCGGCATAGATTACGAATGGAGCTTTAAGTTTCTTGAAATGGTTTTTGAATGCTATTGTTTCACCTGCTTCTGGCATTTCTATTTTTTGACCCTCAACTGCTAGACATCCTTGTTCTTCGTGTTTCTTTAAAAGTTCTTCAGTCTTGAAACCATGTGAGCAGGTTCTACAGTGATACTTCTTCGCCTTCATCTTGTTAGTCTGACTACTCATTAACTTATCGTAATTTTTGATATAAGCGTAATGCGATTTAACATCATCAGTCAATTTAATCAAATCGATTTTGTGTTGTGCTTGTGGGTTGTTGCTTCTTTTGTATAATAAAATAGTTTTACTATTCGTATCGGGGTTTATGTAATAAACATTGTCCGATATGTGTTTGTTCTGTTCTTCAAATAGTTCAATCTCATCATTACCTACTGGAAAGTCTATTCCGTCCCATTTGATAAATTTGTCATCTACATATTTCTTATAATGATACATGTCGCAGGGATGGTCTTTCTTGTATATCTCATAAAATCCACATTGAACGGAATATTTACAACATAAGTCATCCTCGTTTTTAATGTTAATACAAGCCTTTTTGTTTGCCACCCAGTCGGGCAATGGAATAAAGGATGAACCACGGGTAGGATTGTACCTATCATAACTGATGACTAACTTTTCAACTTGACCAAGAACCAATCCCGACTGAATGTATTCGGTTATTTCAATTTGTGTCTCAATGTCGTGCCCAATGTTGTTTAAGACGGTGTTCAACTCGTCCGGATTATGAATATTGTATCTTCTGCTTCTTAACCGCCTTTGAATAAGTTCGTTGTCGGGGTTTTTGAATGATAAATCGGTTTCCACGATTATTTTCATGTTCGGGTTTCTGTTCAGAAATTCGGCCAGTCGTTGCTTCTGGTATTTTAAGTAGGATAAACCTTTCAACCCCTTTAATCTTATATCACTTACCGAGTAGGTGTTGGCGTATCCCTTGAACGCTTGTTGCTCGTCTGTGATTTTGGACTTGAATCGCTTGACATAATCCTGTAAGGGTCTGCCTCTCGTTAGTTTTAGATAATTAGCACCTTTCATTAAAAGGCCATGCTTTCTATATCCGTCACTCCTCGCCACTTCCTTGAGTTTCGTGTTCAATACGTTTGAAACTGGTTTGTTCTTATCATATCTGTAGGTCTTATCGCCTATTTTGAGTTTTTGTGTTTGCCTCCCTTCTTTTTGTATTAGTTCGCCTTGTTGGCTGTTTAAAATGAAATCTATGATTTTTTTTCTGACATGGTAGGTATTTTCTCTTTAAGTAGTTTTTCGGGCTGGGGTTGACTGTTGGAGAAAATGGGTTTCGGGTTGAGAATGAACGCATTAATCTCATTAAGTGTTTTTAATAAGATGAATGATTATTATTTTTTTCATAATGCGCATTGTCGCGAAGCTTGCAAACAAATTTTAGATTTCTTGTGTTTAGATAAATTTGATTTGCTTGATATCGTCCTTCCGCAGTCCTCACAAGTGTAAGACTGTTTTAGGTTATTGTTGTAGTAATTCTGGTGGTAGTTCTTCTGGTCGTCCCTCCACCTCACGGGTTGCTCACTGTCATCGCTCGAAGTCTGTTTCTGTTCGCTTATCATCTGTAAGACTAAGTCGTTTTCTGCTTTCATCAGTTCAACCATCATATCAAATTCATCATTCGTTATTCTCTGTTTACTATTACCGTTAATAAAAATTCCTGTCATTTTACTATATTAGGGCGTTTTGTCTTTAAGTAGTTTTTATTTTTTCTTCTTGCCTCGGCTACTTTTTGTATTTGTGCTTTCTGGGCTTCTACTCCTGCTTCTTGTTTCCATTTGTTCCCTCGTCCATTCACTACCTCTAGCTATTTCTTGGGGTGAGTTGCTCCTGCTTCTTGTTTCTAATTGTCTTCTGTTCATTTGATTACCTCTTGCTCTTTCTTCTGGTGAGTGACGCTCGGACGAGCCTCGCGCGCTCAGCGAGCGACTTCTGCTTCTTGCTTCTACCTGACGTCTTGACCAGAATGATGCCCTCGGTTGTTCTTCTTCCTGTTCCCTTGATTGTTCTGATGGTGTGGATGTCTTCTTGTCACGTTTGAATAGTTCAAATACGCTCTTGTCTTCTCCACCTAAAAATAATGTTTCTTAACGATTTTATTTCTCGGCTTTCCTCTTTCTTATCTTTTTCGGTTGATGCTGATGACGATGATGATGTTAAATGAAGACTTTGTAAATCTTCCTGCTTTTCATCTTTTGGTTCATCTTTTGGTTCATCTTTTGGTCCTGAAATTGCATTACTATAAATTTCATCAGCAAAATCTTTTGCTATATATCGTGTTGTTTGTGCGTCTGCCTCGTTGTTTTCATATAACTGTGATGTTGGTGCTACTTCATCAAACATATCAGGGAACAATTCGTGTTGAAGAACTTGTTTATCAGTTTGAACCCTAGCATTCAACCGTAGTCTCCTATCGTATTTTGAAAGGTCAAAATCTTCAAAATCTATATTGTTGATTGACAAGTCAATTACCTGTCTTTCGGGGATGATTTCAATTTTTAATCTGTGCGTCATCGCTTCCTTTAGCATTTCTTCAAAAGTAGGGCGTCGGCGTAATCCATAATATTTATTAGTCATATTAAATATTATATATTTTATTAAACTTCCGCAGGTATTTCTTTAACTGAACCATCCATCACGGTTGGACTATCTTCTTTTTCCTTAGGTCGTGGGTGGAAAACTGAGTAATACACTTTATCATTGTAAAACCTTACTAATTTCAATCTGTGTTCCTTCTTGATAAAATCACCATCGCTATTAATTAAAGCATTATATAACTCAGTGAATTCTTCATGAACACTGTCTTTAATCTTTCTAAATCCTTTCAGTTTGTCCATGACTGTTTTCATCTCTTCTGGTCTGCTTGCAAGATAAGCGGGTGTTAGTTCAGACGCTCTTTTCTTAAACTCGTTGTAACCATAAGCGTCTTCTGCTTTTGATTCTACTTCAACAACTGGGTCGTCTTCTCGTTCATCTTCTTCTTCGCCTTCCTCTAATGGTTCTAATTCTGGCATTTCATCAGCGGACACCATTGAATGAACTTCTACACCGGCAGGATATGAACTCTTCGAAACAGCACTTGCCATTTCTTCGTGTTGTTGTCTCCAAAGTCTCATTCTTTCAGCAAGTTCTTCTTTCTGTTTGTGCTTCCGTTAGTCCTTCTTGAATGAAAGACTGGTGTTGTTTCAGTGTGTCAGCAAGTTTCAATTCGTCATTAAGTTTAGCTCTTACTCTGTCAGCGTCCGACATTGCTCCTTTCATAACTTCTCCTCTCCGGTCTAGTTCTTGTTTCTTTTGAATGTCTAAGGCTCCATTATTATCAAACTGACTACCGTATTGGTTTAATCTGTATCTTGTCGCTTTTCTGTCTATCACATTTTCAATTGATGGACGGTTCTCATCTCCTACCAACGTTTCTTTCAATAATTCATCATAAGAAGGTCTCAAATGTAGTTGTGATTTCAATGACCCTACTCTGACCGGTCCTACTGTATTCAATCTACTAATTGATTTAATCATAGTATATTAATTATTTAGAAAAATAAATTAATCAGAGATATTCTTAATCATTTCTTCTAAATGCTTCTTTCTTACAGTTAGTTGTTCCTTCGTTTGTATTCCGTCTGGTGACCGTGTGTTGTCTAATATTTTTCTTATTCTGTCTAATTCCTTTCTGTAACTTTCGGTTCTGTTGCTTTCAGCTAAATCATTTCTATATTTTATTAATGCTCCCTGTGATTGTCTCGCTTCCAGCGTTTCCTTCAACTGTTTAAAATAATTCATACGCGAGGCAACACCCCATAAATCTGAAACATTATAATGACGTCTACTTGTGGCGCCCTTTTAAATTCTACATTTCTATGACTTCTCATAAGCATGATTAATATATAATATAATTAGATTATTATTTAAAACATTGATGAAGATAACTTGTTTATTTTTCTTGTTTATCTTGCTTTTTCTTTTGCTTCAGTTCTTCATAATGTTGATTTAATAATTCTGTTGCTGTGGGTTTCTTAATTGTTTCTTTAATCACTTCTTGTTTAATTTCATTCTTAATCTCTGAAACAACTTCTGGCTTTATCTTTCTAATATGTTGTTGTGGTTTAACTGGAAGCATCTCGGTTTTTGCACCTTTACAATTTTTAGGATGAGAAAAACGAAGCGATTTAGCAGTCATAGACCGCCCACAAGCATTGCATTGGACTAATTCAACTTCTTTCTTTATCCTTGGTAATGACTTTGCCTTCGGCTTAGGTTCTTCTATGATTTCTTTTGTTGGTTCTTCCTTTGGTTCTTCTTGTGTTGGTTGTTCAATAAGTGCTTCATTTTTTTCAACAACTTCATTACTAATAGGTGCTTCATCTGTTTTAGTTTCATTATCAACATCTACTACCTCAATACTGGTCATATAATATATTCTATATATTTTCTATAAATGTTGTATATTGAAAGTTTATAGAAAGTATATTTATGTTTCCGAAGGTTGCTTATTTAACAATGTTTGATGTTTAAGCGATTTTTCATGTCGTTTGATATGCTTTTTTAAAAGGACTTCACCACAAACACAAGTGATTTTGACTTTATCTTTCTCACGCACATATTCCTTGCTCTTTTCTTTCCATTCACGACTTTTTTGTCTTAACATGTCTATGTTGTTTTTACGGTATTCTTGATTTTGTAATAATATTTCTACTCGATGTTTGTCATAGTATTCTTTATTGTATATCCCTACGTATTCCTTATTTTCTCTATTCCAAGTTTTCTTTTTAGCATTTATGTCGTCTCTGTGTTCATCTATATATTCTTTCTTTGTTCTCCCCGCAACACACTTATTGACACAGTCGTTTTCTCTTTGGTGATGTCCCTCTCTTGCTTCCAATTCTTTTCTACTATTGCACGGGCAGTCTTCAACCCATTCTATTCTACAGTTTTCAACTCCAAACTCATGGAATAAATCAAACACTGAAATATAGACACAACCGTTGTTGTTTTGATTTAACCACTTTTTATATTGACTCCTATGACCTGCCATTCTCATACTCAATTCCTGACAAGTACTTCCAATATAACATTTTGTATATTCACTGTCCCAAACTTTATATATTTTACCACGGTTATAAATGTTTTCCATATGTTTGTTTATGTTTTTATATCTTTAAATAATGTTTTACGAAAAGGTCACTTTTTACGAAAAGGAGACTAAAACTACAATTAACTCCATTCAAATTAATTTCATTCCCTGCTGAATTAGAAATCCAAAAATCCAATTGTTTAAAGGTTCTATTAGATACATCTAAATAGTCCAAAGCGTTTATTCCATCTCCATCAAAAATAATTCCAGAATGAGGTGCTGTAACAGGAACCTTTTTAACTATTGTTGTATCTCCAGTAGCAAGACTCACTTGATTATAATTAGACAATTGAGAAGAATGAATATAAATATTTCTAATGGGTTGAAGATTAACGAAACCAGAAACATAAGGATTATTATATTGATAAACTACCATTTGATAATTTCCTAAAACTTCATTAGCAGATTGCAAGTTATTAGCATTAAAAGTTCCATTCCATATATAATCTGCATATGTTAGTTTCATTTGTTCATCAGTTAACACAGCGAACTTTCTATCGGCATAGTTTGAATAAATTGTTATTTTATTAGTTTTCACACTGTAAGTAACTTCATAAGTATTTGAGAAATTAGTATTATCTACAACACAATTTATTTTTGACTTTAATTCTGTCGCTAGTTCTGTGCCAGTATATACTCCTTCGTCCAATTGTAACGCTAAATAATGGACATTTGTGTTATCTTCATCTGGAACTAGTGGAGAAGAATAAAAGTATAATATATTATTTAATCCTGACTGAATTGAATACCACGAGTTAGGTAATGTTACTTCGTGAATGTAGCAATGAACTCCGTTGTTTGTTTGTAATGTTTCGGGCAATTCAACTTTGAAATTCGATGATGTACCACTAATTCTATGAGCGCTGTCAATATAAACTTTTTTGTAAGTCAACATGATATATTTTCAATTAGAAAATAAATTTTCTAATTAAAAAATATTCTGTTGCTTAGGACTTCGTCGTAAGTCAACTTTTCTATATGAAAAGTTGCTTAGAGCAAAGCTGTAAGTCAGCATTATTAATTAATTGAGAAATTAATTTATAACTTTAAATATGATTAATAATAAAAAGTTAATTTATGAAATGAAGCATGGGAAAATTAAACATTATCAACCTTATAAGAAAACAACTAAAATAACTAATGTTATGAAACAAACTGACAAAATATTAAATAGTTATTATCCTAATTCAAATTTAACTGATGCACAAGGGTTGAGTAGAGCATATAGCAATGGTAAAGGTTTTTATATTGATGGTGATAAAATGTATGTAAGGGGTACATTTGGAAAAGGTACGTTTGGAGGTGCTGTTAATGACATTCTGGCAGATGTAGGACTTCCCTTTAAAATGACAAAATATTCACAACGATATAAAGACACATCAACAGCATTGGATGAAAACAATGAAGTTAAACATCTTATAACACATAGTCTCGGTTCAAGTGTAGGGGTACAGATAACAAAAGATTACCCTGAAAGAGAATTAACTTTAACTACTTACGGAGCGCCGTTTATATCGCGAAGGTCTAAAATTACCGATGATTACATTAATTTTAGAAGTATCTTAGACCCTGTCAGTATTGCTGACCGTGGTGCTATAACTGTTTATACTGGTTCATTAAATCCATATACTAACCACGATTACATAACTGGATACGGAGACCAAGGTAAAGATGTTTCAACAAGCAATGAACCGGTAAAGGAGATAATATAGTTAAATAAGTACTTAAATATATAACTATATAATATTATATATGTATAATCAGTTACATGAAAACTTGACAGAAAGTGAAACAAAATATAAACCATCAACACTTGTAGAAAGATTAAGGGATTTAAATAGAGATAATAAACGAACACATGTAAAATGTAAGTGTGGGTGTTTCATTATTCGGAGTGTCAGAGTTAGACCTGACTATATTGATTATAACTGGATTATTTCAATTTATAATATGTTCGTACCAAAATATAAAAATGGTTGTGTTCTCATCAATGACAACACTAACAATTGTAATCATACTCAATCAGACCTTGATGAAATAGTAAAAAGAAAAACGCAAAACTATTTTCATATTATTATTATGATACAACATAAGAAATATGACAATGAAACAACGGATGATATGATTAAGAATGAAAATAAAAAGTATAAGAAAAGTACGTATGAAGAAATTAGAGAATCAGTAATGGAGAAAGAAAAAGGGAATAATCCAGTTGAAGATAAGATTAAGAAAAAGAAAATGAAAATATTTAAAAATAATAATTCTAATCAAAAGGATTACACTAAATTATTTAATTTAGTTTAGTTTAAATTATTTCTAAATTAAATTATATATAGCAATGGAAACTTTTAGTGCTGAAGATATTCTAATTGACAACCTCTCATTCAAGTTAAAAAAAGGTGCAAGTTATATCAACGACCGTCGTTCAGTCTCGTTTTTCCCTTCTGGAAGTAATATCTACACCCCTTCATCTGGTCAACGTGTGTTGAAAATAGCTTTAAATGCTGAAGATAATACTTGGCTTGACCCGCAGAGTGTAATGGTTTATTTCACCGTTGAAAACACTGACCCGTCAGACAATAAACGCTTACGTCCTCTGTCTCCTGCGTATTCCTTTTTTAGAAGAGCAAGACTAATTGCTGGTAATCAACTTGTTGAAGACATTGATTATTACAACCGAAATCATCACATGATGAGTTGCTTGATGTCAAAAGGAGAAAGAGACAATGAAGACGCCCAGAGTTTTGGTTATAGATATGATGATGATTTAAACACACGTCGTGCAGTTCCTGCATCGGGTCATATTGGTCCTGCATATGACGCTTACACAATTCCAGGCTTTAACAGAAAAATGGTTGTAGGATTTAAACCGATGCTTGGTTTATTCAATCAATTTTAAGTATATCCCGTTAAAAGCGTGTCCTCTTGTTTTAGAACTTGAATTAGTTTCAAATTTTACCGATTGTGTTGTTACAGCGGGTGGGTCGAGGTTTCCAGCGAGTGGCAACACAGACACAAGCCTTCATACAAATGAGCAGTTCTCAATTAGTAACGCATTCCTTCAAACTGATTTGGTAAGCTTGGACAACGACCTTCACAATAAATATGTTTCACATCTTTTGGACGGAAAAGAATTGCCTATAACTTATAATACTTATATTTGTCAATCTAATCAAGTTCCCGATGGTTCGTCGTCAATTAACACTACTGTTGTTCGTTCAGTGTCAAAACTCGCTGCCGCGTTCATCTCTTTCAGTAAAAGCGCAGTAGGCGATACTCACGTTATGAAAGAATACAACAATTTCTATCATCCTATGTATTATTTGAATTACCAAGAAAGTGGATACTACAATTCCGACCTTGATTTTAGAATTTCAACTTCAATTAGGTTCAAAACTATATCCTGAGTATCCATGTCGTTCATTAACACAAGCATTCTATTATACGAAAAGCATTAAATTTACCATTGTTCCATCAACACCATTTATCGATTGAATATTCTGCTTATCGTGTTGATAAGTTTATCTTTGCTATGGATTTCGAAAAGGTTCCCGATAGTTCATATACTGGAATTAACACGAAAGCTGGGCAACAACTTTTAATTCGTGTGAAACCTATTGGAAATATGGTAACAGCAAATATGCCAGATACAATATATATATAACGTTAGTGAGTGAACAAATATTATCCATACGCGATGCCGGAGTTCAGATACTCGATTAAAAATAAGTAAAAATAGGTTTAAAGACATCCCGCTTTATGTTATATAATGGAGAACATATATCAAAATGGTAAAATATACGCTGTTAAAAATGACATCACGGATGAAGTATATATAGGTTCTACGGTTGTGAGTTTGTCAAGGCGAATGGTTCAACATAGAAGCGATGCAAAAATGTATCATGACAAAATGCCATTGACAAGAAAAATGAATGAAATAGGTATAGAACATTTTTACATAGAACTCGTGGAAGATTACCCGTGTAAAAATAAAGAACATCTCAACAAAAGAGAAGGAGAGCTGATAAGAGAACTTGCAACAATCAATAAACGAGTTGAACAAAGAACGCCAACTGAAATTGCAGAACAAAGAAGAGAGTACAGAGAAAAACACCACGACCACTTTTTAGAATGTAGGAGGGAATGGGCTGAAAAGAACCGTGAGAAACTGCGAGAGCAAAACAGAGCACAGAAAGCAAAAGATAAAGATAAAATCTATGAAAGAGATAAAGCCTGGAAATCAACTAAAATTGAATGTCCGTGTGGTGGTAAATATACAAATTGTCATAAAGCGGAACATCTAAAATGTAAAAACCATCAAGATTACATTAACAATAATAATTAATATAATTAATTTCTACAATTAATTATATCGATTATGCCTTCAATAAATTTAACAAACTTTGAGAATGTTGTAGCACACACAATTAGCGAAATCAATTCTACAAGCGGGGTAACAAACATTAGAAACATATACGCTAATCAATCAGATATAATTGATTTACTCAACAATAAAGCAGACCAAGTAGATACTTACACAAAAGCACAGATTGACGCTATTTTTTATGATATAACTCAATCATATAACAAAACAGAAGTTAATGTATTATCAAATAATATTAGTTCAAATACATTTTTAATAGGTAATCTGACAATAACTTCAAATACAAATTTTAATAATATTTCATCAAATACAAATTTAATAAATAATGTAAATTCTACTATAACATCTAATTTTAATAATATTTCTTCAAATACTAATTTAATTAATTCAAATATTAATAATATTTCATCTAATACTCATTTAATAGATAATTTGAATTCTACTATAACATCTAATTTTAATAATATTTCTTCTAATACAAATTTAATAACAGGATTAAATAGTACAGTAAATTCACATATTTCAGCAATATCAGATTTACAGAATGGAGGTTCACTTAATGAAGCAGATTATTATAATAAAATAACAACTAATAATTTATTATCAAATAAGTTAAATACATCAATATTAAATAATACACTAATACATAATATAACAACTACTGCAACTTTCAAAATAGCAGAATTTGGAAATTATAATAATTTCTTTGAAATGTATAATAATTATTTTGATAGTTATGTTTATGGAAATTTAAGTGGAGCAACTATGTTTTTGAATCAAAGAGGTTTTGGAAATGTTGAAATTAATAATTCTTCAACTTTTCAAAATGATAAAATAATATTAAATCATAATACTACAATATTAAGTAATTTACAAGTATCTGGTTTATTTTCGTGTTCGTCTATTTTAGATATAGCAGGTTCTGATGCTAGATATGTTTTACAATCAGATGGATTAAGTGGATTAATAACGGGAAATACAAATACAATTAATTCAATACTTACAAATGACAGCGCGCAAGATACAACAATAAGTCGAAAATTAAACAAAGTTAATACAACTGCACAAACAGTAAACTCTCCATTAATACTTAGTTTAACAGATAATACTAATCCAATTTTTAGAATTCAAGATGCTGTAAGTAATCAACGTTTAGAATTTAAAAGAGGTTGTCAGTTGGACTCTTATCAAGGACTAACAGGTGCTACGCCTTATAGACTATGGTTAGGATGGAATACAGGAGATGTTATTATTGGAAGACCTAATAATGCTTCAAGAATTACGATTAACGGTAATGTTCATACTTCATACAATTTTGCTCAAGCACACGGAACATCATATTTCGAAGGTGCTGTTTATATGAAAGGAAATTTATTTACAAATAATGATTTTTCAACAGATATTAAAACAAAAATAGATAATATCAATACTTCAATAAATGGATTAGAACCATACTTAGAAACATATACACCAGATGCAATAGAAGGTTTTTATATACATCATCCTAATTTTGTAGCGTGTAGTGTAGGAGATATAACTAATGCTTCTAACCAATATTTTATGGCTGATGGGCTTGTAGGAAAAACAATTTTTAGTAAACCTATAGATGTGTTAGGTAATATTTATACGAATGCTGATGTTAATTGTGATAATGTTAATATTGATACTGATGGTAAATTAACAATTGATACAAACTGTGAATTATATAGATATGTTAGTGCTTTTTCATCTTTTGATATGAGAAATACCGATTCTAATTCTTCAATTAGATTTATTTGTGGAGACCCCGCTGTTCAGTCTAACATAGTCGGGGCAGTTAATATTACTAGCGGATGGACTTTTAATACTGCTACTGTTGATTTTATGGGTAATTTATTTGCTGATGATGTTTGTATTAAAACTAATGGAGCATTAAGAAGCAATCATTTAGCACCTAACGGAGGAACATTAATAACCGTTGATACTAACTTTGCAGTTCAAAATGCATATTTAGCAACTAATACCATTCAATCATTCGATTTAACAACGGTTTCATTTTTGAATAATATTTCAATGACTACTGGAACTGATATTAAAATGGGAACATCGGAAATATCGACCTATTACGATGGAACTAATCTATCAACATTTGATATAATATTTAAAACATCAAATACTGCATTCAGAATAGTAGATAGTTCAACTACACCTTCAGTTTTATTATCTATTGATAAGACATTTGGAACAACAGTAAATACTGAAAGTTTTACAAATAATGCTCCATCAACTTTTAATGAAAATGTAACAGTTGTTAATACAAAAACATTATTTGTTAATGATATTCAAGATGCTTCAGGTGATGCTATTGATATTACTGCTGGAACTGTAACTATAAATGGAAGTCTAATAGATAATTCTGATGCAAGATTAAAATATGATGTAGATTTACTTAAAAGTACTTGTATTAGTATGATTAAGAAATTCAAACCTAAAAAATTCAAAAGAAAAGATAGAGAAGATAAGGATGCAATCCACATCGGTTACATTGCTGATGATTTATTAAAAGCAGTTCCAAAAGAAATTAGTAATGTAGTTCATAGCAGTCGCGAATATTTAGGCATTGAATATACAGAAGTACCAATATTATTACATAAAGCTTTACTGGAAGTAATAGATAAAGTTGAAAAATTAGAAAAAGAAATTAAGGAATTGAAAAAAGAAAATTCTAAATAATAATATATGATGGGTAATTCAAATAGTAATGTTGAAACTTCAAGTATTGACAAAATCAATGATATTGATGTAGAACAATTAGATTTAAGTAATATTGACAAGTTACAGTTGAAAGCAATTAAGCAAATGAGTGAAAGATTAGAAAAACTGGAGAAAGTAAAATGTGACAAATTAATATATAAATTACCAGCGTTGAATTTGTGTAGTTATAGTTTGTTCTGAATTAATAATATTAAACGTTATTAACATTATTAATTAAAAAAAATATGAATAAAATTTACTAATAAAACTTTGTCTTTCATCATTGATGACTTTAATAGTTATTTTTTCACTTGTAATGAAATAAAATTAGCCATATTACGGCTATACACTAAATTAGTTTCATAAAGGTCTTTTTTAAGAAAATAATAAATATCAAGTAAATTATTTGATGTTAAAGTACGATTACGAACATGATTCAAACAAGTAAATGAGGTAGATGTAGCAAATATATCATATTCAATTAATAATTTTAATGGTTTATGTTTTTGATGTAATTTATCTAACTCACTTAAGTTAAAAATATATGATATGCCGTTATTGATAATATTTTTCATATTGATATTATCAATTTCAAAATATTGTGAATTCTTTAATTTGTAAGACTTATACACTGGTTTAAATTTCTTAATATAATTTTTTAATAATATTATTATTTTTTATTTTTAATAATCTAACATCACCTAAATTATAAGATAATACAAGGTTTTTAATGTCTAATGGTAAATCATAAAATATCATATAATATTAATATATTTATTTATTTAAGTTGTAATTTAATTATGTATTTAATTACTAATTTCAGGTGTTTCTTCTGGTTGTTTCTTTTTGTTGTAATAATATTCTCTACTCTTTTGATTTCTTTGTTCTTTGTTATTATGATGATGCTCTCTATCTTTTTGCCTTCGTTCTTCCAAATTATTTGAGCGATACTCTTGATTGTATATTTCTTTATTCTCATTATAACGTAATCTGTTCTTCTCATTAATTTTATCTTTATTATTGATGTAATATACTTGCTTTCGTTCTTTAATCTTCTCTTTGTTAGTTTCCCTATATTCTTTTCTTTGTTGAATTATATACTCCTTGTTGTTCTCTCTCCATTCTTTGTTTTTCAATGCTAATTCTTCCTTATGCTTATTCCTGTATTCTTTTTTGGCTTCTCTTATTCTATCAGCATTAGTAGCGTTATACTCTTTTGCCCTTTGCTTGATATAATCCTTATTATTTTCTAAATATTCCTTTTTATATTCTTTCAACTCCTCATCTGTTCTAAATGGACGAGCTTTGTTTAATGTTGCGTTTAGTTCTTCTATATATTCCCTCTCACGCTTCAAAGCCATTAGTCTATTTTCACATGCTTCAGTGTTTATCAACATCATATCAAAATTTTCCCAATCACCATTTTGACGAATAAATTTGTATAATGGCTTATCATAATGTGTTTTGTCATTTTCATTGTAACAGGTTCTTTTATGAGCCGACTTTCTATTTTTGAAGTTTATTGTATGACCCACATAGCAGTCTTTGATATTTAAATCATTACATACTATTTTATAAAAATGTGTTTTGGTGTAATTCATTTCTTTTCGTGGCATTATAAAGTCCTATTATGTAATATAAGTTAATCTTTAATTGTGAATCGTTTCTCGAAATTAATATAGAACATACTATTAACATCTTTTGAATTCAAATTAACGAAAAAGAATGAATATGGAGAATGATTTATTGCTGTGTGGTACATTTCTAAAAGTTTGTCCTTATCAACTATCGCTGCGTTTTCTTCAATAAAACTCATTAACTCTGATATATTCTTTAATCTAAAAATGTATAATGAACTGGCATTGACACGAATTATATTGGCGATTGTTTTATATTTTTGAAGACTACATATGCAAGAGATGGCGTCATGTCTTCCGCGCGTAAATAAACCGTGTAATATTTTTGAATATCTTAAAAATTTAGGGTCATCTGAAAAATCATCAATAACAATAAGAATTGAATGTAGTTTCCTCATCTTCTGTTCTTTCATATAATGAATTATCTTTCTTTGTGTGTTAATTATTTCTTCCTGTTCTTCAGGTTGGTAGGTGTCATAATATAACTTTTCTTTTTCATCATCAACCTTCATATTATCTTTTTGATATTTCTTGACTTCAACGAAGGTAGGGTCATTATGAACCGACGGGCTAAAAATGAATATACGGGCGAAGCAGTCCCTATAAACATTTAGGATAAGGTTTTGAATTAAAACTGTTTTGCCACCCGTTGATGAAGCAACAACAATTGAGCGAAAAGGTAGTTTTGGTACATGTTCATATTTAGATTGTTTGAAATCGTAATCAGTTATATTTATTGGTTTTATTATTGGAACATCAGACATAATAAAATAATATTAAAGTTATTTAGAAAATATTTTATATTTATTATTTTATATATGAATAGAAGTTATTCAGATTATATTGATATAATAGATAAAGTAGAAAATATAGAACAAGTTGTTATAACTGATAATAGATTTAAAAAAGTATGCTATTTTGTTTTAGAATTAATTAAGTTTGTGATACAATATATTAAAAATATAAATATTAATATAGATGGGGAGAAAGAAAAAGAATAAGACTGAACCAGTTGTTTCTTCAACTGATGAAGAAATTGTTAAAGAAACATCAGTTATTGAGTTTGCTTGTCCAATGTGTAAAAAAATCTTAGAAATGAAAAATGAATTAGAAATACAAAAGAAAGGACACTGTAAATGTTCGTGTATTCCGACAAGTTTCAAAATAAGTAGAAATGATAAGAAAATGAATATTGATAAAACTAAAGACAGTATCAACTTAGAAACAGATGTTCATAATATTGCTATTCGCTTTGGGAGGGGAGTTACTCCATCAGATAATGGTGATAAGGAAACTCAGGAAACTGTTAAACAAATAATGAAAAATTAGTATTTAAAGAGTAGATTTAACATAATTGCAACATTTAGTTTTAAAAGTTTAGTTTTATAATTTAGTATATATGGAAGAACATTTAGAGAACATTGACAGTAGTTTAGAGTTGTTGTTTCCAAGATTAGAAAAAGTGTTGGAGCAAAATGAAAACATACTGAAAATCTTGAAGAGCATGAATATTAAACCTACATATGATAACAATAACAATTATCAAGCAAAAGAAGTAGATAGAGACAGTAGCGAATACAAAAATACACGAAACATTTATGTTAAAAAACTGAATGAAAAAATCATAAAAGAACCTAAACAATCAAGTCTGGATTACTATCAAGTCAAGTATAAAGAAGATACCAAGAAATACGTTTAATCATGAACTAACAAAATTTCGTGTCTCAAAAGCGGTTTGTTTATTCCTGCTACTTTGTAAGTTTTATTACCCATAATATCATATTCAATTTTATCAATATTGAATATTTTATTAGACCATTTAGAGTTATACTCCTTTCTGTCGGTGTAATTACCCCTTTTCTTTTGGAACACTTTTACCTTGTCGTTCTCCTCTATTTTGGGATACTTTCTTTTGTTTTTTTCTCGTAGTTTAAGATTGACCTTTACATTTATTTCATTGTCGTCCTTGTGTGCTTCAGACGGTGCCATCCTTGTTGATGAGTGAGATGTGCTGTTATACTGTTTCAATGCTGGCGTTAGGGCGTCGGTCCATTTCATGTTGTTAAACCTAACTCTATCGTGAATTTTGTTTTTCATCGTTCTAATAAAACGCTCGGCCACATTTGCGTGGGTCTTCGTGACGATGTGGTTTATTCCTTCACTGTTGAAGAAATCCTGAACTTGATTTTTAGTTGCAAACGCTCCGTCGTCATCAGAATACACGGACATCGGATAACCCATCTTTTTAAAGCTTGCTCTCAACGCCTTCAAAACGTGCTCTCCGTCTCTTTCATCCATCGGTATTACATCAGCTAATTTACTGAAGATGTCAATCACGACTAAAGCATACTGTGGAACGTTCTTGTCTTTTGCTAAAGGTGACATATGCATTATGTCTATTTGATATTCATATCGTGCGAATGTACCTCTATAATTTTTGATTTGTTTATTTGGTTGTTTCTTCAAGAAAGACTTTACATCGTCTATTGTTATTGTTGGGTCTTCTTCCTTTGCCTTCTTGTGTGTCGCTTGTGTGCTTCCGAAACCCTCGTCTAAGTCGTAATAGATGTTGCTGATTATTTGGTCTTTTGTTAATCTCGCCATTATATTAAATTGTTAGAAAATATTTTTTCAATATAAACCCCCACCCCTTAACATAAAATAAAAACTACTTAAAGAAAAATGGATATAATATAGTAAGAGAAAAAATGACACTGTTTAATTATGATAATTGTCCTTGTAAAAATAAATGTAAGTCTGTCGTGGCACTAGCTAATATTTTACCTGTTGATGTGTGTAATCTTATAGGTGGCTATATTAGAGAAACATGTTTTGATTGTTGGTATTTGATGGATGAAGAAGAACATTTTATGAGAAATAAAGACATTCCTGAAGAAGGACTGGAAAAAGCAGAACTTCAATTACAAGTTATTAAGCTAATGCAAAATAATGTTTTTACACTACTAGCAGAAAACCAATATAGTATAAAAATAAGACATTACAGAAAACACATTGACCGAGTATTTGATATACAAGAAGTTAAAGAACGGTTTAAAAATAGAAAAATGTATTATCAAGCATTAAAATCATACTGTAAGAATAATGAAAATGAAATTTGTATCATTTTAAGAAAATGTCTTACCATTGAAGATTAAAAAAAATAAAACGTTGTGGGTTTAGCTTTCCAAACCTAAACAGTTGGTGGTCATATAGAAATAACAATTATTGTATGAGATATATTCTTAGCGAATTAATTGAAATTTACACAGACCAATTAATAAAAGGATACGAGCAGTATTGTTGTGAGTATAGTATGAGTTGTTATAGTGGTTGTATCGCTGGTGAGATTGAATACGGGTAAAATTAACTTTTGTTTATTAATAGTATTATCTTATAATATGATTAAACATTGTTTTATAATCTAACAAGAAGGTTAAGACATTTAAATTAAACCTGAAACCCAGACCAGCTGACCAGCAACCCCTAGCCAAAACTACTTAAAGAGAAAAAGCCTTATATATAAAGAGAAAAATGAGTGAGGGTAAAATGTTAGATAATAATTTTATGGTTGAGAATTGTGCTAGCTTACCTATGGAAGCATTGTTAAACATCGCTTCTTATATGAATGGCAATGAAGGGTGGCAAAGACTAAAACAGTGTAAAGCATTAAGGGTCTTACAAAGGAAATGGAAACCGTCTATTTTTGAACGAGAAGGAGAAGGAGAAAGTAGATATTATGTGTTGAGTAGCAATATATGTTTGAAAGGTGATAAAGCACTTTCATATGCGTTGAAACCACCAAAAGAATTATTAAGAGTGATGAAGTATGATGAAGAAATAAAGGTTGGAATAGAAATTAGTTCGAAAATTATGTATAGGAATAATATTTGCAACTGTAGTTATTATGCATCAAGCGAACAGAACAAGATAACAAGTAGAGCGTCATTACAATTTTATATTGAAAAAATAGTTGAAGAAATAAAACAGACTATGAAACGAGACGAAATCATTGCTATAGAACATATTACATTTGAAATTTATACATAACAGAAACAATGATTTCATGGCTTAATCATAATATTTAATTATAATATGAGTAAGCATTGTTTTATAATCTAACAAGAAGGTTAAGACATTTAAATTAAACCTGAAACCCAGACCAGCCGACCAGCAACCCCCTAGCCAAAACTACTTAAAGAAATATTACCTTATATATTAAAAGGAAAATGAACGGTGATGGAATCAATAATTATATCGATAAAAAATGCTATGATTGTTGTCACTTCAAAAAAGAAAATATGGAATTGTATAAATTGAGTTTACCTAATGAAATAGTGAATAATATTATTAATTATTCAATGGATGGTGAAGAAGACATATGTAAAAATTGTAAAACATGGAGAGATAATCAATTTTTAATCAAATGTCTGTTGGGAATAAAAAGAATACATAATAGAAATGTAGAAGATGAGATTTTAATATTTCTAACTGTAAATAAAATACCACCTTACGATTGTGTTAAACAGTTTCTTAAAATCAGTAAGAAAAATATGAAATGATTGATGATATATTATGGATGTTGGGCTATAGTCAAGAGAAAGGAGAAGATGTTAAAGAAAATATCAAATTATTTATTGAAAGTAAAAAGTTTAATGTTCAGAATACAGTGAGAGATGTTAATATTATTTTTAAAATGATGTATGAAAGAAGTAAGACAAACCAATTAGATTATTATCCTGAACTGAAATTATAATCATAATATAATAATAACATGTAAAATCTTATATGTTATAATTATACTGAACATTTAACCTATAAATGAAAATTAGTGAGAAAACACTAACAAAACAAATACACCACCAACACCCCAGAACATAATAACTACTAAAAGGGCTAACTCTTTCAAATGAACAAAACGTTACTCCCCAGAAAATCCACCCCTAACACCCTACAACAAAATATAGGAAGAAATCAAACAAGGGTGTTAAAACGTTGGATAACAACATTTGACCCAATAACCCCAACACTCCTCCCTCTTCCCCCCAGGCCCCCTACTTTCTCCATTTTTTGGGGGGAGGGGGAATGATTACGTCACTTCTTCGACTTTGCTTGACAAGAACTTCTTTATTTCCTGTTTCTGTGGGGTGTGTGGCGTTCTTTGTTAGTGTGCTGAGCCGTCTTGTTTTGCTGTAGCTTCTTGTGCTCAAGCCATGGTGTCAGAAGACGTTCGTCTAGCGTTTGCCTTCATCATCTTGCTGCGTTTGGCTGGCGTCTCGCATTGCTTCTCTACACACTTGGTGCTGGGTCCTTTCTTCACTGTCTGGCTGCCTTACTTGGACTCTCTTCCCCCCGTCGGCTTTTGAAAAGAGAGTTCATCATGCGGTGTGTTGCCTGCAACCGAAAAACCGACAAAGATTTTTGGGGAATTAACCTTTGGGTGAAGAACAGCCTAAGGACCCCCTTCCCCCCGTCGGCTTTTCAAAAGAGAGTTCATCATGCGGTTCCCAGGCAACATGCGGCCTTGAACATGCCAGTGTGTTGACTGCAACCGAAAAACCGACAAAGATATTTGGGGAACAGACTAAGGACCCCTCCCCCCCGTGGGTTTTTCAAAAGAGAGTTCATCATGCGGTTCCCAGGCAACATGCGGTCTTGAACATGCCAGTGTGTTGCCTGCAACCGAAAAACCGACGAAGATTCTTGGGGAATTAACCTTTGGGTGAAGAACAGACTAAGGACCCCTTCCCCCCGTCGGTTATTGAAAAGAGAGCTTATCATGCGGTTCCCAGGCAACATGCTGTCTTGAACATGCCAGTGTGTTGCCTGCAACCGAAAAAACGACAAAGATTGTTGGGGAATTAACCTTTGGGTGAAGAACAGACTATTATTGAAAAGAGAGCTCATCATGCGGTTCCCAGGCAACATTCAGTCTTGAACATGCCAGTGTGTTGCCTGCAACCGAAAAACCGACGAAGATTCTTGGGGAATTAACCTTTGGGTGAAGAACAGACTAAGGACCCCTTCCCCCCGTCGGCTATTGAAAAGAGAGCTCATCATGCGGTTCCCAGGCAACATGCGGTCTTGAACATGCCAGTGTGTTGCCTGCAACCGAAAAAACGACAAACATTGTTGCTGAATTAACCTTTGGGTGAAGAACAGACTAAGGACCCCTTCCCCCCGTCGGTTATTGAAAAGAGAGTTCATCATGCGGTTCCCGGTCTTGAACATACAGTCTTGAACATGGCAAATTCCTTGACACACGATAGTTGGGGGCTGTAAAAATGAGCTTCTGAAAGCAGCGTGCCATTGGGATTTGGGAACGCAAGAAATTCCCCACTATGTCGGCGCATTTTACATGAGGGACAGACGGGGCTCTCCTTTTCCCCCTGTACTCGCAGCTTCGACAGGTTGCTCCGAAGCCAAAAAACGCACGATATTACACGGGCTACTATGGGCGGTGTACCTAGTTCACATCGAAGCCCTAGTACAGCAAGCTAGAGATGGTTTCCTCTGGTTGGACTCGTTCCTTGTTACATTCTGCTTAGTTTTAATTAGAACTATACAAGTAGAACTTGATAAATATACTGAGTAGAGTTCATAAGAAAGAAGTTAGAGGTCCCAAAATTGTCAAGCTGTTCAAATGCGTACTGATCTGCAAAGACAATTCTATTGGACAGGAACAAACATTATTTAAGTTCTACTTTAAGCCAAAACTTATGTTTGGATTATTTCCTTATTAAATGATATATTTAATGTGAGATAGGAATTAAGTAGAACTTGATAAATATATTGAGTACATGTCGTAAGGAAAGAACCTAGAGGTTCCGAACATGTCTAATACATGTTGTGTAGATGCTTACTGATTTGCAAGGACAATTCTAATTGAAAAGGAATTCACGTGTGACATGTATGTTGAAGTACATGAACCATAATTGAAAATCTAATTTAAATTATACAACTTGATTGGAGTCCTTCCTTAATAACTAGTTAATTTTCGTTAGACGTTGGGTAGAATTTGGCAAATATATTCAGTAGATTTCAGAAGGAGAGATCCTAAAATTGTGTGTGTTTTTTTGTGTTTACTAGCCCCAGAACTACCATGGTAAGAAAACACCGTAAAACACCGTGATTTGAGCGTTTGTCGTACTCAATTCACATCTCCACCAACGGCCGCTCTCTAAGTTTGATGTTGAATAGGATTTCAACGAAACTCAATAAGGAAATACTTGATCAGAATCCTACTGGAAATTGCATCTTGCATTTAGAAATCCTTTCCCAATAGAACATTGCAATTAAATTAGAGTTTAAACGTAGTTTGATAAGGAATGAATCCCATCACAACTTCTGTTTCACAGTTTCACAATATAATTTAAGTTGGAATAAGTCTATTTTTGTTGATAACTTACACAGTATGTTCTTTCCAACCGAATTTATTTACAATTCAGCTGACATTCAAACACACGTTATGCAAACATAGTTCAACTTGAGTTTCCACTATTTAAAAAAAAACGCACGCTTACAGCGTCCCGCTCTCCTCCAAAAGGGGTCTCCTCAAGTGAAACCATGCTCAGCAAGAACCTTGACGGGACGTTGGGGCTACAATCCGCGGACTTCTGACCAAAGGGCCTAACCCCAAGGCATACTAAAGCAAATATCCTTGGACTGCGTTTCATATTTCGCCAAACCCAGAATCTAAAATAAGTTTAGAGGAGAGTTGAAAGGTCAACCTGTGTAAGTCCAGAAAAAGCTTAAACAAGCTTGCTCGGAGTTCTAATAAAGAGAACTAAAAACAAGGTTGCCGACTTTGACGCTCCCCAGTCAAAATCATGCCCCTGATAAACTCTAGAATCAGTTTGCAGGTTTTTGGTCCAGAAAAAACTTAAGTGAAAAAACATCCCAAGTCAAACAAATGAGACAGTCGTTCATTTTGGATCCGCGATTTCTTGGATCCGAGTGGCTACGTCCTCGTCGGTGACGCAAACGTTGTCGGGCTTGAGGTCGTGGTGGATCTTGCCGTTGGCCTGCAGAAAGTCAACGCCCTGGAGGATCTGAGTGATGATCCTTGGTGCGGGCGGTTGGGTGGATTGGGGGGGGCAGTGGTCAAATGGGAGCAGCGCTCACCAAAGCGGCACACATGTTTTCAAGAACCTTTCAACAGGGAAATTAAGAAGCATCCATGTAATGATTGGCCACCATGACCATGACCACAACGACTCTTGAGCATGGCACAATCCGGGGTGCAGGCAATGAAAGTTTGCTTTCAGATATGTACTCCGCTCGACAAAGTTCAAAATTGGCACCATCCCGGGGGTGTCGCCCAGAGCAGTGCGTAGGTCTAGGGTGGCATGAGGTGCGAAGCCTGAGTCATCCACAAGAACCAGCGGCTCCAGAGTGGTTCCACGCCCAAGTCGGGACCACATGACTCTCCACTTTTCCAACCAGGCCTTCAAATCACCCCAAACCAATTCCAAGCCAGTCCCGAACCTCCCAAACCCCAACCCCTAGGTCACAGCACAACCCCACCACTTCCCAACCAAACCCCAACCCCCCTCCCAACGCCACCTCTAGGTCACACTACCATCCAACAGGGTTTGACCTGTTTTCCTTAAATAATCACCCTGCAAAGAAACCAACAAACAACAGGATATACGAAAATATGTTCCAACATATGGGGTCGTCCATTCTAGTGTCCCATGGAAGCAAACAAGTTGATGCCTTTCCAAACGGTGTAGCAAAAACAGCGGGGGAAAACACGACACCGTCAAGACCATTTTGGCCGGTTAACCGTCCTTTGTCCCGTGTCTTTTACAGCACCTTCCAGAGAGGCTTTTTGAGGATGCCCTTTTTGTCTAAACAAAATCAACGGGTTGCGTATCCTGTTTAGAGATGCACCCAGTTGAGCCGCTCAGAATATGCGGTTACCTTATTGGACATGTAAACATTCTTGCTTATCCCCAGGTTTTTGGATGAAAGCCATGTCTCTCCCAAACTGACCGCATGCATATGTTGACCGAACCTAAAGGCAACCTCTGGCGGAAACCCCTCATTTACATGGGGATTCTTGTCCACCAACCAATTTGGAGGGGGTCCGCCTAGTAACATTCAGAGCCATTTGCCCTTCAGCACTTTTTAGAATCACTATTCGGGGCCATGTTCACGGAAAACCAAAGCCCAGGTTGGTTTCACATCCCACGAAGTGCGCGAAATCCGCTGTTTGATTCTACAAGCATGGTTATAGGGCTTGATATAGCCCGTACCATGAACCCCAAAAGCTTGGATGTCCAAGGACATCGCAAAAGGCAAACCTG
The DNA here is from genome assembly GCA_963377175.1 of Effrenium voratum. Lineage (NCBI taxonomy): Eukaryota > Dinophyceae > Suessiales > Symbiodiniaceae > Effrenium > Effrenium voratum. The sequence goes on from CAUJNA010000066.1 coordinate 152,066, forward strand.
AATTCTACTTTGATTGGTATCGTTTTCGGAAGTCCTGCGATTTTTAAACTTAGCCACCGCAACTGGCCCAACCCCAGGGTAAACAACCAAACATACCTGGGCAAGCAAAATGTGCAAAATTTCCGCCGTTTGAGGAAAAAGCAATCATTTCCGCTGTTTCTTTCAAAAACGGCTTTTTTGACCCAACAACTCCTCTTTTTCAAAATTGCCGCGAAGAAAAAGCGTCTTTTGGCCGGGCAAAAGCTTTGTTGACCGAGGAAAGGCGCTTTTCCAGCACAAGCCCAATCAAGAAAACCATGCATCACTGGGAAAAGCCCGCATCTAGCAAAAGCGCTTTTTCAGACAACAAGCCCTTTCTCTTGATCGAGCACACAAAAAAGCACAGCTTGGAGGATCCAGGTATTTTCTGATCTGAGGAGACCCCAGCACGAATCCGCCGAAACTTAGAGATCTTGGAAGACTACAAGCACATCGGTGGTTCCCGACATAGGAGACCCGTAAAATGGCTTCTTTCCTTTCGGTTCTCCTTTGAATCCATCCAAGGGGACATACTCAAAAACCGACAAACCCAACAGCGGGAACGGGTTCAAATGTCGCCAGTGACCCCAGCGGTATGATTATGGCCATGAACAATTAAAAGGGTATCCTCAAAAAAAAGAGAGACACCCAACAGGCATCTTTCCTTGAGGAAGTGAGTATCCCAAGTGGAAATCCTCACTTCCTCAGGGATTGGCCAAAAAAGTCACTAAGGTCCACCTCAGCGCAGAGTGAGCATCCCAGGTGGCTGAGTTTTAATAGGGAATCCCCTTAAAAGTGCTTGGTGGACACGAACCTCCAAATTATATCCACCATTTCGGGTCCGGGACCCATCAAAATTCACACCCATATTACGGCCGTAGGAGCTTCGCCAGCCTTTGAACCGCCCACACAAGCCCCATTTGCTTAAATCTCCTTCCCAGCGTCTGCTTGCGCCAGGCCCAGTTGGGTCTTTCGCGGAGCCGCTGGCTCAGGCTCTTTCCGCAGAGCTCCAGCACCAGGAAGATGGGCTCTGAGGGCTGGGCGTCGCTCACGTGCTCCTCTGAAACGCAGAACCCCAAGCTTGGGAGGTGGGATTTAAAAGTTGAGTTCAACTCTGGTTATCTTTGAAGTTTGACTTTCTTGCAAGGTTCCAGGCCCTGAGCACGCGGCCCGGGGAGGTTCAAACTACCAATCCAAGCCACCAATCATAGCGCGTTCCTGGTTTTGCTTAGACGCCTTGACTAACAAAAAGGTACGGCCGACGGGGCCCGAACGGCGACCGTGCAACCTGGCCCGCGCGTCTGGGTAGACGCCGCAACGGCCTGACAGTCAATCGCGCCCTGACCTCCCGGTGATGCAAGCGGGCCCCCATGGGTTCTGCAAGAGTTCCACGGGGTTTTTGTGCTGAGCTCAGGTTCAAGCGTTCCAGGAGGGTTCGATGAGCTTCTGCGAGGGCTGGGAAGGCCGGAAGGTTTCACAGGGCTCCACCAAAAAAACTCGGGTTGCACGAGGCACTCCATAGGCCCTCGCAGAACCTTGTAGGACCCTCGCGCAAAGCCTTGTGGAACCCTGCCTTACCAGAGCCGCCCCGGACTCCATAGCCCCTCGCAGAACCTTGTGGGACCCTTGCGCAAGCCTTGTGCTACCTCAGAGCCGCCCCGGACTCTATAGGCCCTCGCAGAACCTTGTGGCCCTAGCCTTGTGGAACCCTGTCAAAACCCTGTGGAACCTGCCGCCCCGGACCAACCTGAAGCCTATCTGGAAAGACACATCCAAGGACAACCAACATCCTCCAAGGTCCGGAAAACTGTCGAGACCAAATCCTTCATCTAAGTTTGCGGTTCCAACGATTGCACGCGTCTGGCTTTGGTTTTCTTGATGGCATCTCTAAGACTGTTTTCCGACGAATCCAACTTGCCGAATCCAACTCTCCTGGAAGCACTGGCACATGTTGTGGGAGCCCGGATAGGAGGCCGCCGTTCTAGAAGTCACCAAATGCTTCACTGCCACACACTCCTCCACCGCCTCCTTTACATTGCCCGCAACCTGGCCATGATTTCTATGGGCAGGGTGGCCACGAGAAGCAACAGAACAATCAGACAATCCTTGAGACCCGGTGGAAAAGATTATTTTCAGCCCCCCAACCCATTGTTTGGACGCCATAAACCAATGAGGAGCAACAGGCCTGATCTTTGACCAAAAGGCCACCATTATGTTGAGAGTTGGAAGCACCCCGGCCCTATATGGTCACTTGTTAGCTAACCTTGGTCCAAAGGAAAGCCCAACAAACGGGCATGTGAAAAATAGGGGTCCCCCCAGAATGGCGGTTTTCCAGATGACGTCCCATTACACCATCCTGAAAAGGGTACCAAACCGAGAAAAACGAAGGGCACTCGTCTCAACCAAAGTCTCACGGCACTCTGCAGGCTCTCCAGGGCCTTCTCGCCCAGCTTTCGCACAATCGCCGGGGTCAAGAAAAACGCGTTCCGCCCGACCGAGCTGTGCCTTCAAGCAAACAAACCGCGCTTGAGACATGCAGGTCCTTGGATTGGAGGTTGCCTCGGGCCCACGGGTTCACTGCATTTGGGCCCAGGCCCTTTATGCGACACCAAGTCTGGGTGGTTTTGAAGAGTAAACAACCCAGCCATTTTGTGGAGATCGCCTCATTTCGGATTGTCTTAAAGGAGATGGTCCTTTTACTTACCTTTAGCACCAGCCAAAAGGGGGTTTGCCTAAAAAGGGCCACACCCATTTGACAACAAACCCACTTCCGAGCTCGCAGAATAAGTTGGGGACGGGCAATATTCAGCCGGTGCTTTCAACTTCCAAACTGTCATGTGTGACAAACAGTCCCCATGTCGCAGTGCTCCCGAGAACGACATGGAGACAGGATATGTTTGCCATGAGCCTCATATTGACTGAGCGGATCAATAGCGCGGGGGACTTTTTCAAAATGATCCGGATCCGCGTCAAAGGGGATGCCCCATCGTAGCCTCAATATGTGCCACCATCAAAATGCGCAATACCTCGACACAGGCAAATTTGAGCGTGTCCCGGTTTATGGTTATCTAGCGAGTGCCCCCATGTCTCAACTGAAGCATTCACGAATAACATTTTGACCAAACCGCACATCATGCTGATCAATCGACCAAGGGAAACGTTCCCCATGTGGTTGGTTGGTTGGTTGGTTGGTTGGTTGGTTCGTGGCCAGCGCATGTTAGCGAGGCCAGACCCGCGCTTCCCCCCCCCGGCCGAAGCTTGGGGTTCAAGCCGGCCGGAAACTAGATGCAGCCAAGACACAGGCCACACCATGGGCAAGCGGGTCAACCCAAGGGTGGCGCAAGTGTGGAAAACAGCAAAGCAAGTAATGCCCACGCTGGGGCCGCGGAGGGCCACGCAAGGGCCAAGACAGGAAGTGCAGGAAGGCCACGAGAAGGCCACAGAAGGCCATGACGGGGCCGAGACAGGAAGCAAGGTAAGCAAGGTAAGGCCACGCAGGGCCAAACATGCCATGCGGGGCCGCAGAAGGTTGCGCAGGGCCCAAGACAGAGAGAGCAAAGGCCATGCGAAGGCGACAGAGGGTTGGAGAGGGAAAGGCAAGGTATGGCCACACCGGGGCCGAAGAAGGCCATGCAGGAACCAAGACAAAAGTCCCGCAAGGGCCCAGCAGCCAAAGACGGAAGCAAAGTAAGCAAGACCCGCAGGGGGCCACGTCCACGCAAGGGCCAAGACAGGAAGCAAAGAGAGCAAAGTAACGCCACGCGGGTCCACAGAAAGCCCAAGACAGGTCTCAAAGTAGGCGAAGCAAGGCCATGCGCGGGCCACAGAAGCTCACGCAAGGGCCAAGACAGGAAGCAAAGTGAGCAAAGTAAGGCCACACGGCGGCCACGGAGGGCCACGCGTGGGCAAAGTAGACGAAGCAAGGCCACGCTGGGGCCTCAGGGCAAAGTGAGCAAAGTAAGGCCACACGGCGGCCACGGAGGGCCACGCAGGGGCCAAGACAGGAAGCAACGTGAGCAAAGTAAGGCCACGCGGCGGCCACGGAAGGCCACGCAGGGGCCAAGACAGGAAGCAACGTGAGCAAAGTAAGGCCACGCGGCGGCCACGGAAGGCCACGCAGGGGCCAAGACAGGAAGCAACGCCATGCGGCGGCCACGGAAGGCCACGCAGGGGCCATGACAGGAAGCAAAGCAAGCGAAGCAAGGACACGCGGGGCCACAGGGGCCAAAACAGCAAGCAAAAAAGTGAGCAAAGTAAGTCCACGCGGCGGCAAAGTCAGGCCACGCGGCGCCCACGCAAGCCCACACAGGGGCCAGGACGGGGAGCAAAGTAATTAGGCGAAGCAAGGCAACGCGGGGCGGCCAAGACAGCAAGCAAAGTGGGCAACGTAAGGCCACGCTGCGGCCACGAAAGGCCACGCAAGGATGACAGGAAGCAAAGTAGGCGAAGCAAGGCCACGCGGCGGTCACGGAAAGCCACACGTGACAGGAAGCAAAGTAGGCAAAGCAAGGCCACGCGACAGGAAGCAAAGTAGGTGAAGCAAGGCCACGTGGGGGCCACGGCATGCCACGCAGGGGCCATGACAGGAAGCAAAGTAGGCGAAGCAAGGCCATGCGGCGGCCATGGAAGCTCACGCAAGGGCCAAGACAGGAAGCAAAGTGAGCAAAGCAAGGCCACGCGGCGGCCACAGAAGGCAAGGCCACAAGGGGGTCATGACAGGAAGCAACGCGGGGGCCACGGAATGCCACGCCGGTAGGTGAAGCAAGGCCACGCAGGGTTCACGGTCACGCAGGGGCCATGACAGGAAGCAAGGTAGGTGAGGCCACGCGGGGGCCACGGAAGGCCATGCAGGGGCCATGACAGGAAGCAAGGTAGGTGAAGCAAGGCCACGCGGGGGCACGGAAGGCCACGCAGGGGCCATGACAGGAAGCAAAGTAGGTGAAGCAAGGCCACAGAAGGCCGCAGAAGGCTGAGAATGAGGGAAGGTAGGCACTGTCGCCCTGTGCAGGGGAGGGGGTGCTCGTCGGGAAGAATTCCCTTAGTGTCGCGGGGGTCCTCGCCTCCCCAAAGAACGCCAACCCAGTGAAGCAACGTCAGGCCCCGGGGGCGTTCCCCATGTGGGTCTGTGTCAACACAGACAGCAAAATGGTGGTTTTCCTCTTGGTTTCCCTTTGAACCAAGCGGCCAAACAGGGCACCGAGCCTCAACAAATTGCATCACCAAATTTTAGTGTGTCTGTGTGTGTGGGTGTGTTTTCCCCCCGAGGATCGATATTCGTGTTCGGGCTGTGTCAAAATAGGAAACCACTGGAAACCAGCTGTTGCGGGTTCCCTTATTTTATGACACACCCATGTTGCATTTTTCCCGGACCATTGAAGAAAGGCACGCCTTTGTCGGAAGTTGTTTTTAAAAGGGTCCCACCCCCTCTGCTAAAAGTGAATATGGGTTAAATGGAAACACACACACACCCACTAAACCAACCAAAACCACCTCTCTGTTAAATGGAAACACCCATTAAACCACCTAAAACTACCCGGAAAAAAACACAAAACACACACACACTTAGAATCCAGATGGAGGGTTCTAATCTTTCGAGTACAACTGGTAAGTCTCGGCCTGGATAAGGTTCTGCATGAATAAGTTTCGGCTCGCAATGCACTCGGTTTCCCTCTAGTGTCGAAAACGTTACAAGGTTCAACATGAAGCACACACAGCGAGAGAAACAACGGGCCAAAAAGACTTTGCACAACCATTGCAGGTACACAGCTGGACGTCTCCAACTGCTTCACCAGGGTCACGAGAGTGTCTGCAGTGGGAAAAAGTTATTGTGTGGTGGCAGGGTTTTCTGCCACTCCGCACACACACGCCCCTCAGTGAGGGGCGAAAATCTTTTGTTCCAGCCGGAAGATCACGCAATTGGCTCATCAATTCTAACGTCTACCAAAATATCCACTGCGTCGGGGAGAGCGCGAAACTGCACGCTCCGCACGAGGCCGCTCAGAAGACGGGGACGAAAGATCTCCAAGATGAGCAAGACGTGTGCGGAAGCTGCAAAGCTGTCGGGCGATCACCGTCAGAAATGGGAGGGGCATAGGTGAACATCTCCATCGACCCGGATGATGTCCGGATGTTGTACATCAGCAAGTGATGGATCAGGGTCATGATGGGTGGAGAAGGGCTCCAAGCGAGACAGAATCCGTTGATAACCTTGATGTTGCCAGTCACGAATTGCCCATGCTTGACTGGATTCACCAGTTCCGTCAACATGCTCCGTTTCCACTCCCGATAGAGTTCTCAGGTAGGGCGGGTACTGCCTCATCTGGGTGCCACAGTTGAAGTTGGCCCGGAGTGTAGATCCGCAAACGGAGTATTCGAGCCAAGGGTGCTGCTCGTCAGTTCTGGCCGACGTTTGAGTCACATCATCTGTGTCCATGCTGAAGTAAAGGACAGGGCGTACCGCAGGCTCTGATCCAGCTGGCGAGGAAACAGTCACAATGCACAACCATGCACAACCGGCAAACACACAAGTAAGCAAGAGCAAAGGTGACACTCTTTCATGTCACGATCAAGATGCATCGGTTTATACGTCACCTAGCTCGAAGATGGGCTGCGCCTTGTTGGTAGAGCTGCCTGATTGACCCGCAGGTGTATTTAGATCAGCGACCCCCATAGATTCGGGCGGTGCAACTCCACGAGATACATGTGCTGGATGGTGGGACGCTTGACGCGCGCGTTCTGACAGTTGCTGACAGATCCCACCTGAAGACGAGTAAGATCTTCAACAGAGAATTCAGAAGCATCCGAAGATCGGAGAATCGCACTCAACATCTGCGGTGTCATACTCAGAGCCGAAGATTGCGTGGCCACGCTATGTTGATGAGGAAACATCGAATTGAAGTCTTGAACAGCTTCAGGAGCAGCAACACGCCGGTAGCCCTCAGTGGTCCAGTCCCTCTTGTACCAAGTGCGTGGTGGGCTGGTCTTCGTCATGAGCCAGGTTTGGGGCATAGAACTCCTTCCACTCCCTGTATGTGTGGCGCGGAGGCGGATCATCGCGTTCATCTTGCGTTTCAGTCTTGACCCATTGAGCGTCTGGTTGTTGAGGATCCGGGCACCACTCCAGCCACGGCATGACAACTCAAAACCTAGACGCACAACCGAGAGTTATACGGCTGCAGACAACAAGCACTTCATGCGACGCATCAACAAACATGCCAAGCAAACGCAAGACACTCAATCCAGTACTCACAGCATGTGCAGCGCCGAACACCGCAGCTTGTGGCCAGACGCGACTCAGGGGTCGATGCCACTCGCCCCAATCAAATTGAAGATCATGAAAAACGAGGACGGACGTCAGCCACCATCAGAGTTCGAGGGTGCCAACGAAGAGGACGATCTTGCAGGTCCATTCACGAGGTCGTACTCAAAGTAGCGCGGCAGGGACCATCTGTCAGTGCCAAATATTGTCGAATTGAACATACCAACCGAATAAGCCGCTTTGAGGCAAAAGGAATCGGCGACAACATGGATATGGAGATCACACAACACAAGACAGGCAACCCAAGCACAAGCAGCAAGCGAATCAGACAGTGTTTGCACTCAGAAGGCTCAGTGTCCCCGCGTGTTTCCAACATCTTTGACATGAAAGCAATCAATCCAGAGGCCGTAGTAAAAGTACTCAAGCAACCTGACTCAACAAGCGCAGTGATTTAACCAATGTTGTTCACGCACCAATCAGACTCGTTCCAATCAAAATTGGGATCATAGCTCGGCGGGGGAGAAGGTTCCCGCCACGCGCCATCAGGAACTGAAGACACCGACGAGGACGAAATTCCGTCATTCACGAAATCCGTCGATCCAATGGATGGACGTGGGACACCAAGGCGTTGATAACCTCGCGTGTGCCAGTCTCGGAATTCCCACACTTAATAGGACGCGTAGGAGACAGGCATGACATTCGGATCCGCAGCGGTGCCTCCGGTGCTCTCACAGGGTAAGTACACGTCAAAGTGGTATACCCTGCGCCACTCACGATACGTGGAGGTGCGGTCCGGGGTTGGGCCCAAGGTGGATGCAGCCACAGGCTGCCACGTGCCCGGTGTGTAAACCCGAATCCATTCCAGGCCTCTCTCAATGTGGTACTCAAAGTAGCGCGGCAACATGACAACCGAATGAGTCGCCAAATTACTATTACAAGGGCAAGCGAAGCCAAGGGATCTGCGGTGTAACAATCATGCCATGACCGACATGCACGCCATGCCTAATCAGCAAGCAATGCAACGCATAACAACTTTTCCAAACTGAAGACTGGACGAATCAACAAAGTCTGTGGTGTACTGTGGCAATGATTCACCGCCGCTGATGACGCGCGCATCTGCAATGGAAATGTCCTGGTTGACGTCGCACACAGGGGGAAAGACATTTCCGTCCATGATGTAGGAAGGCATGGCAGTAATGCTTGCATCTTGTAGTTCTGGACCGTGTTGCACGAGTAGCCCTTTTCGAAGTGAACACAGTGAAGGGCCGCCGAGAATAACGCTCAGCAGAGGTTGACGTTGTTCGAGTGCGTTTCGGGGAACGCGTGAGACTGGAGAAATCGTCAGCACGGGATTGGTCAGCTCTGCAAACTGAGCGTCGTGTGCGCTCAGAGACCATAGTGGCCGGGCATGGCTGTCCTCGGGGAGAAGGGGTAGAGGAAGTTCGCAATGAGGGCATGAACTGTGTCATCGGTGGCGGTGGTGGTGGTGGAGGAGGAGGAGGAAGTAGTAGCAACTGTGGTGGAGGTGGTGGTGGTGCCGTCAATCGAAATGGTCTGTCGAGCAATGTACCGGCCGGGTAGTTTGGTCCGTGACACTGTAACCACGTCGGCTGCGCTCCATGGGTCCAAGTTATGAATGTCTGCACATTTTGCTCCAGCATGATTTGAACACTCATGTCCGCAAGACAAGGCAAGACAACTACAAGGTCAACGCAACGCACCACCACTCGAAAGGAATTTGACGGCTCCAATATTGCAAAGTCATCTAACCGCGAGCCTCAAGCTGGTAGACCTTCCATGCCTGCTTGACTTCCTCGATGGGCGGGCGATAGTCTTGAATCCTTGTCCTTTTTGCGTCTGACCATCTCATCCAGCTCACCCTGTGTCCATGCCGTGAATGGTTCGAGATATTCATTGCGGAGGGCAATAGTGAATTCCTGTAAAATTTCACGAGGTCCATGGACCACCGTCGGCGATGGACGGAACGATGAAGCACCGGGATGTGGACGGACTGAACCGTCCGAATCCGAATCAGGCGTAGTAGACGAAGCGTGCCCCGGCGCACGATCATTGCGTGCGGCATTGGGAGCAAGAGGTCTTGGCGGTGGTAACCGGTCCACCAGAGTCTCTGGACGTTGACCAGGGTTGCCTCCTGGAGCTTCACGACAACACAAGCAAGAAGGGCTGCGAATCTACACAGACAACTCATGCTGGCATGCACTGGTGCAAATCCGCCGCCTTGACTGCAGGGGGTGGCTTCGGCGCGGCAATGCGATGGTCCGAAGCAAGAATAGACGGCCAAGTGGTCGTCTGCGATGACTACGGCTTCAAGACCGACGTCGATGCAAGTCACGGTGTCTGGACCATCGCTGTCACTCACCGGCTCAATGAGATCGGCCGGTTCAATCCGATTGGTGGAAGTGGCCACCAGCGTGACGGGCACTGTTGGGTGAGGTGGTCTCACCGATGAGGCTTTCGGGGATGCAGGCGCCGGTGTCGATAGAGGCGGTAGTGGTGGTTGCCCGCCAGGCGCCGCAGGTGGAAGCGGCGGTTGTGGATGCCGTTGTTGACCCTCAAGACGTTGTAGTCCGGCCACCAGGATACTGATCTGCGACGAGATAGAGTGCAGCATGAGCCGACATTCTCGTAAAAGGTCCCCATGATCCATGACAGCGCAGGATACGGCTGGCAATGATGGAGTGGTCCGATCAGTAGCAAACCCAAACTGCGGAAACATCAAACTAAGAGGCAAACAAGCAACAAGTCGCTGCAATCCAAAAGCATGCAACAACACCACATGCTTTTTCCGGAAGAAGAGCGTCATGATGGATAAACGTTGACACAAACCGCGGAGGGGTAGTGCAAGGAAATGGTACTGGATCGCATTGCCGAAGACATTCACCAGAACATCCCCAAGTAGTTAGGAACCGCAATGGATGGCATTCGACTGAGTACGATGCTTGTCAGGTAGCAGGCGGCGTGGCTCGAAGGAGAAGATGATCCCGAAGTAATTCTTCCTGGTGTCCTTCTTGGCTGGTTGAAACCGGTGGTAAGTCCGTCTGGTCTTCAGGATGTACGGCCAACACTCTTCGCAAACGCCGAGCTGAACAATGAGCTGCGCAGGTAGCGAGAGTCCGGGGAGATCTTGAACTCACGGGATATCTCCTTGATTTCCTGAGCGGTCCAGGGGCCTGGGTTGCCGTGGGGCGGTGGAGAAGGTGGCAGTTCAGAGACAGACTTCACTCGCTGCTCATCTTCAATAATGCTGCGACGGTGCGGCATGAGGCTCCTGTAGACGGTCTCCCAGGATTTCTTCCACTTGTCTGGCTCAGGAAAAACTAGGGTCGCAATGCAGGGCAACGTGTAGTAAAGAACTTCATCGATCAAGATGGCAATTTCCTCAATCCGACTGCCGGAGCGAAGCGTAAAACGATGGCTGCCCAAGGAAGGTACCGGATGGCGAACAGGAAGATGAATCAATTCATCCTGGTCCGAGGGCACCTGTGGCGCGCCGGCGGGATTGACGGCGATCGAGGCCGCCTCTGATCATCATGAGTGCGACGGCCAGTGCGGGTCCATTCACCCCAGTCCTCTTCATCCTCAGATATCCCATGTGGTCCAGGCGTAAGCCTAACCCGGGATCAGCGGGAAAGGGGAGACCGTGAACGCCTCGTAGTTGCATGGTCATGCATCGATCTGACGTTGCGTGAGGAGCTGAATGCCTGAACATCGCGTGAAGAGCTGTGCGCCTGAACATTGCGTAGGTGCACGAGGCCATGCGTCTGGACAAAGAGCTGCATCTCGTTGCCATTGATGAAGTTTGGAAGTTGGTCAAGAGTAACTTGGCTGGTAGTCTGCACCGTGCCGTCAGGGCGCAGAAGGCTGCTAACCACACACTCCACCATGCTCAGGTGAAGAAACGCCGCAATGCAAGAAGCCAACACATCCGAGCCAACTACGCACATGCAAGCACATGAAGGAAACAGCAACAACGCGCCGGCAAGCAATCCCAAGGAAAACTCCACAAGCACAACAGCAGCAAGGTAGCGTACAGATTTTGCCGCAAATCGTCGCCGAACGTCACGAAGGAGACGAGGATCGAAGCCTTTGGCTTCATAAAGGCGTTTGAGAGCATCTAGTCCAATTTGTTGCTGGACTGCTGGTTGAGCTCCACGTACAATGAGCCACGATCGGGATGACCACGAAGAGTAAGTAAACATCTGATCATTGGCACTTCGGACACCTTTGATCTGAGAAGGATGATCAGGTAGTTGCGGTGTGATAGTCCTGGACGATGAATCACACATGTAGCCCAGCACTTTGGTATCATTCTGGGTCTCCAGCATCACAGGGGGACGATAAAATTCCAGGGAGAGAAAATTCATGAGTACCGTTGTGGACGGGGCCGAATCATGCAGAAGGATGAAGCGATTGTCGACATAGCGCTCGTGCCAGATCACCCCAAGTCGGACAGGTGAAATCGAAGAGAGCACATGGTTTGATGCCAGAAGAAGTCCTCAACTGTGGCAACCAGATTGCAGAGTGGGGGCGCCGCAGGTGATCCCATAGCAACACCACGTTCCTGCCGGAACAAATAGCCATTAATCTCAAAATGACTGTTATCAATGACAAAGTCAAGGAGGCATCGAAGGTCTTGTTCACGAAAGGTTCGAGGGATCTTGGTTTGACGGCGCCACTTGCCTTTGAACATGCGACGTCGATGATCCGACTTCACCTCGTACACCGACCACTGTGAAGATCTGCGGAGACCAACTACTTGATCATATCGATGAAGCAGGACCTGTAGTGCTTGATGGAAACGCTCCGTGGGTATGGATGTGAAGAAACCGGAAAGGTCCTGAGATACCAGGTGGATGTATTCGGTGGGCTCTTCATGTGATAGCGCATCCCAAAGCTCCTGAACCGAAAGCTGACCTGGTACGTCTGGAAAGGTGGCCTTGGTGAGTTCAAAGATGAGGGCGCCGAAGACCGTGAGGAGGGGTGCTGCCCACGTGCGAAAGAAAGAAATAATCGGTCTCGCTTTTAGCCAGTCTTTGGTCGGTTTGGGAAGGATGCGAGCCGTGGGCAACGGTGCCTGGAGTCGAAGTCCCCAAGCGTAACGCTGTTGTAGGAGAGCAGGTATCGTAGTGACAACTTCAGAGCGAAAAGATGCTGCAGACTCACGGCACGGCGAAAAGACATCTCCTGTGCAAAAGGTCTTGTGCATCAGTGTGGCAAATAACGAAGGACAAATCACATGAGCACGCGAAGGGAAATGATCCGCTGGGATTGCAACCCACGAGGACAGGGAAACAATAGTGCGTTGTAGTGACGCGGAAGTCCAGTGTGCGTGGTCTTGAACGTTAGAGCGATGTGCATCGATCAACTCCGTCAGAACAGGTTGAAAATCAGTAGGGAAACTGGTTCCATGTACATGCAGTTTACGAAGCTGCATGGTAAAACGCTGTTGAAGCATATCAACATCACCAAAATACTGATCCTTCATGGATGCAGTCATGATGTCAAGGTCAATGTCCGCATTGATGCGCGAGAACTCATCCACAATCACGGCATGATCATGTGCACGATACAGGTTGCAGGCATCCATGTCCGAACAGCGACACGGAAAAGACGTGTCAGGAGTCCACCCGCGTTGCCATGTGCGGTAGTTGTAGATCCTGTCTCCCAAGGTAGCACTGCGAGTTTCCACAACACGGATCTTTGGAAGAAATAAGGAAGGAAACAGATCACGATGTGATGCTACCCAACGCTGCAACCATGTTCCAAGCTGAGCCTTCCAATTCTGAACGTGTAGAGGTGGGAGAAGCAGTTGTGTCATGGTGCTCGGTAACTGAAGTTGTCGTTTGCGCATAACCTGGGCGAGGAGTTTCTGCGCCTTGGAACGAAAAGCTCGTTGACGAAGACGGAGAGTCGCAGGAAGTAGTAGAGCTGGGTGGGTGGAAAAGCCGCCGATAACAGATCGCGCATAGCTTGAAACGACGCACCTGTGTTGGGTCCCAGTTGATAAAGAGTGGAGTAGTGTGCTTGAATGTCATCCAACATCTCGGGTCGTAATTGCCGATGGAGATCAGGATGTAGTCGTCGCCGAAAGCGCTTGTGTAGCGAGAGTGAGGTAGGCGATGACAACGAATGACGTTCACGGAAACCAATTTTCCGAAGAAGCCTGTGCACCCAGGGAGCGTTTAGATGTGGACGTAGCATGTATTGCCACTTGCTTTCCTGAACCCAAACCGAGGAAAGTGGAAGTTTAATCTCAACCGGAATGGCACAGAAAAGCCAGTAGGTGTTGGATCGCTTCCAGTAGTGAAGCGCAGGCTCAAAGAAGGCATGATGTCCCCGTAGTAGTTCTAGAAATTTGCGGCTGCGTGAATGTTCTCGGCGAAGAACATCCTGATCTGTTGCTCCAACGTAGTAGGGACTATGCCATGGTCAGAGTCTGAGGTAGACGCATGGTTGCTGATGGTGACCTGGATCCTGAATGAAGTCAAAGAGGTCCGGGAAGCGTGTCCGCAGTGATCGAAGGTGTCTCATATCCGCAAAAGTGGAGTGTATGACTTCACACAGCAGTGACGTCTTGTAAAAATGAAGAACCCCGAAGAACGGCGGAATGTACCCATGGTTTTGAGAAATGAGACGCTGCAAAAAACAGATCAACAGATAGGCAGTGTTCCGACATCTGTGAAGCTCATACCTGTTGGCCACAGTATGAGAGGAACGCAACATGGAATGTATCGGAATCTGAAGTGCAATCCGAACCACGGTGAGCACTTCAAGGATGAGGTCGACTCATACTCATCCATTGGAATCGACGGCGGTGGAAGTCTAGGAAAGCAGTACTGCCAGCACGTAGAGAACACCGTCAGCGAGTTCAGACAAGTAGCCAAGGAATGCCATTGTGCAACGTCGTCAAAGATTCCACTGTCGCGAAGTTCAGTCCACATGATGGATATGCAACCAAGGAAAGCTACAAGGTGGCGGCGACATGCATTCAAGAGACAATGAGCACCAAGCAACTCACAAGGCAAGTAGAGACAAGCACCTCACCCAACAATCAATGTGCAAGAAGAGGACGGACAAGTTTTGAACCGTTCGTCATCTATGACGCAACTGCCACTCCGGGCTAATATGCAAGCAATGGAAACTGTTCACCCGGTGAGTAAGCGGGCAGTCACGCTGAGGTGACACCCGGTGATGTAGCCAGGTTCAAGCCCCCACAGAGCGGCCATAGCCGCAAACGTAGGTGCATCTCCTTTTGGCATGCGTTGACGCGCCTGAAAGAGTTGGGTCGACATAGATTCCAAGGACTTGTTGCCGTTGAGACGGGATGGGTGATTGGCCCACTTAATTAATGACGCCACTGTAGTGGTAGTGGGTGATTGATTGAGATACAAGCGTGGTTGATCACTGGTCCATGCGTAGTGCTTGATGATGTCTTCTAGCGTGCTGTGCATGGTGAGCAGCTGTGACGCCGCCGGCTTGGAAGGCGGGGAAGAAAGTCCGTGAAGAGACTGGATGATCCGAGGTTGTTGTTGAACCGAACCATCAAACGACTTGCCATCGAGGGCCGCCGCGCTGGCCGTGGGCAGGGAGCTGGTCGGCGTCGAAGATTGTGAGTGGTTGGCCGGAGGTGGTGTAACCAACTCTGCATCATCTTTCTGAGATGGTAACGTAGGGGAAGACGAAGCTCGTTGTGATGCCGAATATTGAGCCTGGAGCAACTCATGAGCTCGATGTAGATCATTGAACTTCTTGAGCATGTCTTCTGCTTGGGTAGAGGGCGTAAGAGTCGCGTGATGTTGGTGAAGAAACTGAAGCACCAGATTGGCCAAGTGGTCGTGAACCTTGATGCGCTGATTGAAGTTGTCAAGGTTGAGCCCCAGCGAATTGGCAAGGTCCTTTTCCAAAGTAAGCAGGTTGAGCGGCTGTGATCGTCGCAGTAGTTTTGAACAGGTGCTCCAAAGCAGGGCCTCGGCGCGGGTACGAAATCCTTCCCACGTCACGAATCTCCCGTGAGCAAATGGTCGCAGTAGCCAGTTGGTAATGCCCCCGTGTATGACCTGAACCAGTCGAACATCCCGGATGTCCATGCCAGTGCGGGGTGTTGGCAACCGTCATGGGCAGGCTAAAGGAGTAGAGCTGGTTGGTGTCGAACATGCCATCACCAGGTTTCCATCATCCGGTGGAGTAAGCCACGCTTTTTGAGGTCGAACTGGCAGCGCAGCTGGGTATCCAGGCGATGGTGTAGCTTGGGAAGAAGTGACCGGTGGTGGCATCACGGGCGTCACGAACTTAGCTGGTGTGGGCTCCGGAGGAAACGGCATCATGTAGTTGACCGGAGAATGATGAAATGGCTGCGTAGAGGAGGGGATCGATTGATAGTTGCCTGGCGGCACCGGAAAAGCACTGGAAGTGTTGTAGCCCGAATTGTGTTGCCAGGAGACCAAGTTGTTCCAATCCGTGCCATCCGAGACCAGGTTGTCATGGTGTTCACGTCTGCGTGCTTTGCAAAGGCTGGGAGGAGGGACTCCGATCCCGTCTGCGCCGAGTTCTGGTCTGTCACGATCATCCCGGCGTGACATGACGAAACAGCAACATGTCCGGAAATGGTAAAGCTCGTCCTTGAGGAAGGATACAAACGACAAACCACAATCAACGACAACTCAAGACCATGTACATGCATATTCATGAATCAAGGCTCGACCACTGTGCAGTACGTCAAGTGCAGCACACAACTCGGATAATTCAAGCATGTGAGTCGGCCGACATGCTCCTTGCGAAAGGAAACGGCATCACAACGCAAGGCGCAAAGGAATCTGCCAGCAGCGACATCCAGGATTGTGAAACTTAACTATGAAGAGGTGGCTGTTTTCCCTTTGGTGAAACCTCGTTCCTGCTTAAACGTGAAATTCCGCTGTTCTATGATAAGCACGTTGAGGTCAAATTTTCCGGCGTACCGGCCCGGGGTCACACGATGGGTACACCCGAGGGTCCCCCACGAATGGGGTGTTCACACTTAGACTCCAGATGGAGGGTTCTAATCTTTCGAGTACAACTGGTAAGTCTCGGCTTGGATAAGGTTCTGCATGAATAAGTTTCGGCTCGCAATGCACTCGGTTTCCCTCTAGTGTCGAAAACGTTACAAGGTTCAACATGAAGCACACACAGCGAGAGAAACAACGGGGCCAAAAAGACTTTGCACAACCATTGCAGGTACACAGCTGGACGTCTCCAACTGCTTCAGCAGGGTCACGAGAGTGTCTTCGTTGGTGGCAGACTCTCGGCCCTGCTGCCACCCCCTGCAGTGGGAAACAGTTATTGTATGGTGGCAGGGTTTTCTGCCACTCCGCACACACACACACACACACTTAGACTCCAGATGGAGGGTTCTAATCTTTCGTGTACAAGGTTCTGCATGAATAAGTTTCGGCTCGCAATGCACTCGGTTTCCCTCTAGTGTCGAAAACGTTACAAGGTTCAACATGCAGCGAGAGAAACAACGGGCCAAAAAGACTTTGCACAACCATTGCAGGTACACAGCTGGACGTCTCCAACTGCTTCACCAGGGTCACGAGAGTGTCTTCATTGGTGGCAGACTCGCGGCCCTGCTGCCACCCCCTGCAGTGGGAAAAAGTTGTTCTATGGTGGCAGGGTTTTCTGCCACTCCGCACACACACGCCCCTCAGTGAGGGGCGAAAATCTTTTGTTCCAGCCGGAAGATCACGCAATTGGCTCATCAATTCTAACGTCTACCAAAATATCCACTGCGTCGGGGAGAGCGCGAAACTGCACGCTCCGCACGAGGCCGCTCACAAGACGGGGACGAAAGATCTCCAAGATGAGCAAGACGTGTGCCGCCAGAAGACAGGACGGCTCAGGAGCCTCATGCCGCACCGTCGCAGCAATATTGAAGATGAGCAGCGAGTGTGAAGTCTGTCTCTGAACTGCCACCTTCTCCACCGCCCCACGGCAACCCAGGCCCCTGGACCGCTCAGGTAATCAAGGAGATATCCCGTGAGTTCAAGATCTCCCCGGACTCGCCACCTGCGCAGCTCATTGTTCAGCTCGGCGTTTGCGAAGAGTGTTGGCCGTACATCCTGAAGACCAGACGGACCTACCACCGGTTTCAACCAGCCAAGAAGGACACCAGGAAGAAGTACTTCGGGATCATCTTCTCCTTCGAGCCACGCCGCCTGCTACCTGACAAGCATCGTACTCAGTCGATCTCACCGTTTTGCTGGGCGCACTCAACGGTGAGATCGACTGAGTACGATGCTTGTCAGGTAGCAGGCGGCGTGGCTCGAAGGAGAAGATGATCCCGAAGTACTTCTTCCTGGTGTCCTTCTTGGCTGGTTGAAACCGGTGGTAGGTCCGTCTGGTCTTCAGGATGTACGGCCAACACTCTTCGCAAACGCCGAGCTGAACAATGAGCTGCGCAGGTAGCGAGTCCGGGGAGATCTTGAACTCACCGGATATCTCCTTGATTACCTGCGCGGTCCAGGGGCCTGGGTTGCCGTGGGGCGGTGGAGAAGGTGGCAGTTCAGAGACAGACTTCACACTCGCTGCTCATCTTCAATAATGCTGCGACGGTGCGGCATGAGGCTCCTGTAGACGTCTCCCAGGATTTCTTCCACTTGTCTGGTTCAGGAAAAACTAGGGTCGCAATGCAGGGCAACGTGTAGTAAAGAACTTCATCGATCAAGATGGCAATTTCCTCAATCCGACCTGGCCACACACACACACAACCCGGACGGCTTTTTGAAAACCGCGAGCCGTTTGCCGAATCGATTCGGCCTCATGTAGAAAATCTTTATCGCGACGTATTTCCTCAGGTGCCGGTCGTAGGCCTTCCAGGTGTCGCCGAAGGAGCCCTTGCCCAGGTGGGACACCTCCAGCTCTCTTGAGGTGGAAAGGACGTCGACCCAAAGGGGTGACTTTTGAGTTCCCAAACGCGGATTCCGTTTCTAGGGGCACGAAACAAACACAGGTGGTTGCTCTTTCTTTCTTTTCTTGTTTGGCTGGGATGTCATTTCGAGGATTTTTCGGGGCCCGACTGAGCAAACAGCTTTGCTTGGAAACGGACCCCATCTGGGGGCAACCGAATAGAAAACCTGCCAGCTGCCAGAGTCCCGCATGTGAGTAGCTGTGCAGCTTTCCGGAGTCTGGGAACTGCTCTGCCGGTATGCCAGGGCCTGCCAGATCCAAAAGTGTCAAGGCGTCCATAGAAAGACATCCCCAAATTGCTCTGACTCAAAGGGAGACAAAACACTTTTGAGAACCCCTCGAACTATCCAACCCCCGCCTTTTGGGGAAACCAACCCCAAAAATTGAGCCACTCAAAGTGAAGGCATGTTTGGAGTGCCTTCATTCTCCCATATCCAGGGTTAAAGTAAGCCTCGACTTTTGCTCACCAAAAGATTTGGCCCGGTGGATCCCAAATGGGATCTGGTGGAGATTCTCTCCAGCCCAAGATTACACCTTGCCGTCTTTTTGGGACACGACCAGCGTACCCGAACATATGATCAAATCAGTCAGATTCGGAATATTACTAAAATGGTCTGCGCAGAGCCATGTAAAGAATTGCAAGCGCGGATATCCCACACATGTTTCTGACAATCCCAAAGCCTTGCGGTTTTGATGGCTCGGCCAGTCTTCGCACGGATTCGCCCGGCTCAAGCTCGAGCTCTCGAGCTCCGGCCTGGGGTGTGCGCCCGGGCTCCGGGGGGGGTATAGCCCGAAGGTGGTGGAGGCATATCGGCTAAACCTTCACCGTCTCGGTCTCTGGCTGGCTCATAGCCCGGGGTGGAGCCCATATACCTGGGACGCAAATGAGGCGGTTTGACGGTATGGGTGGCTCATCCGTTTCTGACCCTTTTCTAGCGGAACAGGAACACGTCCCCCTTTGAGTCAAAGCGTGGAGTTTTTATATCAGTGTTCAAAGGCTAAGACAACGATCGGGTAACCCAAAGAGTTGAAAGGGACATGGGGTGCAACCAATTGGCTAACAGTGCTGCAACCATAAGACCTACCAATGCGAGGCCGTCTCTAGTTTAGGACATCCATGCGGGAAATTCTAAGAGGAATCTTAGCAAATGTGAGACCCCAACATGTGTGGCTTCCTTGTGGTTTCCCTTGTGCCAACTCAAGCAACCATAGGCCACGAAACTGGATTGAAAGCGGGTGTTTTCCCCAAAGCTGCAGAACTTGCCCTGAAATGGGACCCGCCAACACCCCAACAAAATGGACTTCCGCTTTCTAACCCAATCCAAGGGTACAAACTCCCAGCAAGGACGCCCGCCTAGCACCTGTACCGACAAACAAAAAGAGAGAGAGAGAGAGACACGCCCAACAAGACACCCCGTTGCCAAGATCAAGGTCTAGAAACTTGAACAAAACTAAGCCCCCTCTCCCTACACCTCCCTCCCCCTTAAAGACCCCCACCCAAACAAACCCAAACAAGCACACCTTCCATTTGCTTCTTCGCTCCCTGGAAAACAAGTGCAACTATGTACAGTCATGAAATCGATCAAAACCAACAAAGGGAAATACATAAACCTTCTGAAACGCACATTTCCGGTGATAGATTCCCTTTAAAACCAAGGAAGAAACAAATCCATTTCAGCAAATCCCAAATCCCCCAGAGACCCGCAGCTCCGTCGTCTCGGTGGCAGCCAAGGCGCTCCTCCAGCACAAAGCGGTCCCGCAGCACGTGGCCCGCCTGCAGCTGCGCCTGAACCTGCAGCTCCTGCCGAGTCAGATGTCGACATCGAGTATGTTCAAAAAATCACCCCAAAAACGCCTACCCTCAGAGCAAAAAAGGACAAAACAGACGTTTTAGAATGAAGCCATCCTTTCCCTTCATGATGACCTAGCCCTTGGGGTGTTCTACCAGCTTCCGTTTGCTTTTTCGCCCCCGGAAAACAATATATAAAATAACACACATCCAAGAGTGAAATCGATTCCCAAACGGGAAAGTAAAAATACATCCTTCAAATGGAAGTTGGACCCCGAAGGAAGGCGAAGCAGAAGGCCACCCCGCAAGGGCTTATCCTTGGCTTAGGCTTACCCTAGGCTGTTCCAGGGATAGCCCCCCTAGCCCCCCTTAGGGGTCCATGTCAAATGGGTGTCGTGCTTTTGGGATTTGGACCCAGAATGCCAACAACCAAAAACGTGTACCCTCAAAGAAAGACACGCCCAAATATGCAAATTGCATGTCCCATTTTTCGTGAGTTTACTTGTTTCCCTCCAAAACACCGAAATAAAAACGGGTGGAAGTGCTCCCGAGTTGTCTGAGGCCCCGTAATCAAGTACATGTTTACGCGTCCTGAGTGTTATCTTTGGGTTTATGCGAATCTCAGCGTCAAATGGAGTTATCCTTGATGAATAGCTGGTGACGACCAGTACACCAATACGACTGCCAATAATATGCTGGGTCCCCAGAGTGGCCACCTCTCTCACAAGATCAACAATCTTATATCTCCTCTGGGTCTGTCTTCTTTGAGGGTACCCTGTGTGTTCTTTCTTGCTTTTTGTTAGCTGACGCAATTGTTCGGGGCCCCCTTTAAAAAAGAAAACACACACACACACCCAGAGATTGTTTGAGCCTCAGCCTGGTGTGTCCACAGGTGGGCTTTTGGTCAAACCATCTAAACCAGGGCCATCCATTTTTGCCAGACTAACCTAAAAAGGACACGTATGGTTGTGTCATGGTGTGTCTTGGACGCCAAAAGGTGAAACATGGCGGGGTCAGACGGGCCAGTGTGGAGAAACCGCAACGGCTCCTGCTCGAGCTGTGCGAACGCAGCGTCCACGTTGTCCACTCGTTCATTCACTTCCCTACGGATGGCTGCCGCCAAAGGAAGCAGCACTCGAAGCCAAGACATGGCGAGTTGAAATCGGAATTTCGCAAACAACGACTTATCGCGGCCGAGATCGGCCAACTAGCTGAGCTGTGAGCCAGAGTCAAATGCGGCTGACCGGAAAGGCTTTGTGGGGAGGGGCTCTTGAGGAAAAAGAACTAGATGTGTTTCCTTGAAAGTGATGGGAGACGGTTCCTGAGAAAGCCAAAAAGGGCACCGAGCCTCAAGGGAAGTGACATCCGGGAACGTAGCAAAATTAATGGCCCAAGGCAAGTCCAAAGCCCTTCATTCAGCAAGAGAGGGCGTCGAGCGTGTGCAGTATCTGCAAGAAGAGATATCTGCTTTGTATGTGAAACAACATATAGCCACATAGGCCTACACACGTTCAATTAGACTACACTTCCACATGAATGGTGAAAAGACCTGCTTACTTGGTTAGCGGGGATGGTCATGGACCCTTCAGGCATGTCCCACACCACATGCTCGTTGCACAGAAGGCGCCTCTGCCAGTACTCTGCACACATGTCCAGCTTCGCTTGCAGGTCCTACAGGGCAACTTGCTCTCCTTCCGCCAGAAAAAAAAAAAAAAAAAAAAAAAAAAAAAAAAAAAAAAAAAAAAAAAAAAAAAAAAAAAAAAAAAAAAAAAAAAAAAAAAAAACTTAAAAGGCCACATGAAAAGGGCACCTGAAAGAGCTCAATCCCTCTTTTGCAAACGTTTCAACCAGGTGGTAACTAGGGCATCTAAGGTGTGAAACACACTCAGGGTGATATTGATGCTCCAAAGCGTCCGTGTTGATAAAGTTCCGAACACATGTGCACCCCCAAAACTAGTACCCCAAAAAAGTAAGAAATCAAAAAGGGGAACTGAACAAACACAGAACCCACGGGAGGAAACCCGTCCAGACCCATCCGGGGCCCTCCGCCCTCGCCAGTTGGTTTTGAGCCTCGTGTGGACCGTGCGGGCCCCTGTTTGACTTGGGAACTGGGGTTCAAATCCAAATCCAAACCACCAAAACCACCAATTCTTGGTTGACGTTGGAAGGGGAGCAAAAATTCTTTTTTGGCAGTCAATTAGGGATTTCAACCACTAAACCACTAAATGTTTCCCAACAACAACCATGAATTGAGGGTTGCCTGATTGTAGGGGACGCACAATTTTCTGTGGTGTTAATTGTGGTTTTCCTTTAACGCCACAAACAAAACAAGGTTGCCTTAAAAAGAGACACCCACATGAAGCTGTCCGTCTTTTTGCTTTAAGCCTTTTGCTGTATTTGAAAGCCAAAAGAAAACCAACCATGAACTTGAGAAACAAACGTCCCTGTAAAAGTTGGAACGGAGCCTCCAAAAACACTTGTCCCATTTCTTGTTCCGCTTCCTGGCTCGCTTCTCAGCTGTCCAAGTTCTTGAGGTTGCGCAAGAAGGGGAAAATGTCCTCAAGGCGCACTGGCCTCAGCATCCAACTGAGACATGGTTCCAAAGGGAAAGCCGTCCTTTGCGTCCAAAAGGACCCACACACGCCTGGAATGGTTGTCGTTGCGGCGTGTCGCAATCGCGCTGCACAATCGTGTTGTGGGTGACGCTGGTGCAACTTGGTGCTGTTCCGTGATGGTTTCCCATTCCCATCAAGAACCAGTTCAACTCCAACTCCAACCACGGTTACCCTCCATTCCACCAACAGAAGGCACCTGCAAGGTACCTGGAAGAATAATTTCCTCTCGAACAGGGCTGTGGGAAATGGAATCCACTTCTGTGACACAACAAAAAGGGCTTGTATCACAGAATCATAGTGGGGCTAAACCCCGAGTGATCCCACAACCCTCTTCTTCAAAAAACTAAGCTGCCATGACAAGCAGGGAGACAGGGTAGTCTAAAAGTTGATGCTGAAACGAAATGGGCGTGTCCCAAAACATTGCACGGGCTGCTTGTTTTGGGTTGTGGCTGCAATTTTTGGTGGGATCGTTTTGTGCTTGGTGTTTGGTCCAATTGCGCTTTGCGAGAACAGCGGGAAAGCGGAAACGCCAACAGCGAAAACAAATGATTGCACAGAACAACGGGAACAGAGGAAACAGAGAATTGAATAATAGAATAGTGGAAAAAGCGAACAAAGATTAAACAGAACAGCAGGTTAGAATCTTGATCACTGCTTCAATCCGAAAGGGAACATGCAGTCCAAGATAACAGGGGGCGACCGACAAACATGTGCGCACGCTCTTTTTCTTTATAAGGCGTTGCTTGGAAGTTGAGGCTCAGAGGTGCAGGGGGAAAGACATCGCGTGTCCTTTCCCCGTATCTGCACCCCTCTGCGGAGCCTCCTCATATGCCCCCACTTCAGGGTTCCAAGCAAACGGCCTAATCTATCACCCCCTCTTCAGAGCGTTTGCGAAGCACTCTTATGCTCCGGCCGCCACGGGGCGTCGGGCGGATGCAGTGATAGCCTGCATTGGTGGGGCCAGAAATCATGCGGGCGAAAACGAAAGCGAGCTTGCGGCTTGCTGTCGAATGCGGATGTGTTGCCGCGGCTGAGCTGATCGGCCCACACGTTGCGCTCGCCTGGGATATGCGAGGCTAGCACTGACCATTTGTGCTTGTAGGCCCATGCGGCGACTAATTGCACAAAGATCTGCAAGGGCCATGCTGCGGTGAACAGTTTGGTCACCCCGGCTTCTCATGCGATATTATCCGTGCCAGAAGGCATGCATAAGCCGCGCGCTGCTTGTCCCTCGGCTGTCCAAGCGATGCGCATTAGCGCCAGTTGGGCCAGGGTTTCGAAGCACGCTATGTACCGCTGAGCCTCCTTTGTGAGGCACGGCCACTGCTGCTGGACTTCTTGGAAGTCCCACGTTTCTGCAAACCAGGAGACGGAGCGGCTGGAGATAAACCAGCCACCTATGCCGACTGCGGTGCCCTCGGCACAAGCATCTGCGGCTGCCTTGCATGCCAAGATTGGCTTGCTGCGCAGCGGGCATGCCAAATCGGCCTGAAAACATTGAAGGAGCCACTCAATGTTAGCTTTGCTTGCCGCGGACAAGCGCGTGTGCTCGGCAGCTGGGTCGGCTATGCGCACCCACGCTGGCTTATGGCTGGGCACGATGCGCGGCAAGTTGGAGGAGCTGCGTATTGAGGTTTGCTGATACTCTAAGCCCCTGGAGCCAAGCGGCATAAAAATGCCGTGCACGGGCCAAGCTGGTACAGCCTTGGCGTTTAGTGCCGAACGAAACGCAGGCCACAGGCGTGCGTGCACGGATATCATGCATCCTGGTGGCAAGTGCAGATCTGCATATAACGCCGCAAGCCAAGACCTCAATTCCAGGCTTAGGCTGGTGGCCCAGATGAGCAGCCCGAGGACTTGTTCCAAAAGCTTTCTTTTGATTCTTTTGGAGCGGAGCAGTGCGAACAGCTGCTCTTTCAGCTTCAGGGTTTTGAGTGGAGTGAGTTCAATCGTTTCCAGGCTGAAGTTGATTGACCATCCGCACCAAGTCAGGCAGTTTTGGAATTGCACCTTTTCCAAGAAATGGGCGCACTAATTGCTGCAAAGAATATGACAACTAGCGCCAGTTACAACCAAGCTCTATGCGGGTGTGCTGACAGGATGCCGTGCAGCAGCCTCAGCAAGAAAGCTCCTGTGCGTTGCCACCAGTATGCGGAGAACCGTGCTCCGAAGTGGCACACCCGGTAATGGTACAAAGTGTCTGCGAAGCGAAACAGGAGCAAGCCATGTTCGCTAGGATGTACCTGAATTTGCTTGCGTGCGGCTTTAAAGTCAAAACTTGCGCCTATGAAAGAAGCATGCGTGTCTTCTGGCATGAAAGCGAGGCGCACGTCGGATGCCATTGGCAGGCTGACGCGTTCTGGGATGTTGCACTTGGGGTTCACCCCGCACACTGTGCTGTCCAGGACCAGGCGTGGTTCCTTCCCTTCTGCACGCACCACATTGAGTTTGCCCACTGCAATTCCTTTATTCCAGCGCCGCCTGTTCTATGGACGTCTCTGCGCAGACGACCCACCCGTTGGAGATTTCTTTATCCAAAAGGGCAGACACTGTGTTGGGCTCTGCTTCGGCGGCTTTCCAGTTGCCCATGCATTCTGTGAGCTCGTGAGGCAGGTCGGCGTGCTCTTTGAGCGGCGATTGCATGCTACGCGGCAATTCGGATAGGGCTCCTGCGGGCACACCTTCGGAGAGCAATGCAAGGAGTTTGATGTCCGGGTTATCCGATGCGGAGGCCAGCGCATGCAGCAGTGACAGCCGGTGCGGCTGGCCGTTGTCGGGAGGTTGGGGCGGGCAGGTTTACTGCCGCGAAAGCAATCAGCGCTGCCTCTTCGGACTCCTGGGCCGACAAGGGTGGCTCAGGTGTGTCCGAGCTGACGTGGGCGAGAATTTTGGGAATTTTGTGTTGTTGCCCAACGGAGGCCGTGCGCTACCGTTCCCAGCAGGTGACTGGGCTGGGGTACTGAATGGTCTGCGGTGGAATGCACGCCGGCTCCATCACAGATTTTGAGTCTGTTGGTGCTTTGTGCAACGCGCGATGCTTCTTCGGGAGACAAGCCAGGCACGCCGCGCATGCAGGTTGGAGTGCGTAAGGCCTTCGGTCCTCCGGGGCGGACTTTCAGTCTACTGTACTCCTTGCACGGCGGAGCTAGTGTAATCAGGCTGACGATGCCTGACCAAGAGATGCGCATAAGCAGTTCAAAGCATGCATCGTCGAGTATGTCGTGCTCTGAATTGGCCTCTAGGTCAGCCTCGAAACGCGAGAGGCCTTGCTTGTCGGCATGCTGAAATGGGCGCATGGACTCCTGCGAAATGAATCCTCCTTTGATGTGGGGCAGTGCGCGCTCCTCAGCTGCGCGTGCAATGTTGGGTGGGCCATCGGAGTTGCCTGTCTGGCTGCAGGACGGTGCGTTGGTGCAGACAGTGAGGGCTGGAGCGCCTTGTTCGCGGGCGATAAAGCATGCGTTGCAGGTGGGCTTGCGGTGCGACTTGGGCGGGCATCGGATTGATGGGGCAGATGAAGGCGGCGTGTCCTGCAAAGGCACGCTCGTTGCTCTTTGAGGGCAAATGAGCGGGGTTCAGCTGGCTCCCCTAAATGAGCGCCCCGGAGACGCCCAATTGTCTGCCCTCCCCCACCGAGGGCAAATGAAGGGGGTCCGTTTGTTTAGTTTTTGACGTGCCTCGGGCAGAAATCAGCACGTTTAAGAGGCTCTTGTTTGTTCTCACTGGTGACGGGCAGAAATCAGCTCCCGCGAAAGGCTCGTTCATTTGCCTTCACCAGTGAGGGCAAATGAGTGGGGTCCGCTTGTTCAGTTTTTACCGTGCCTCGGGCAGAAATCAGTTCCCCGCAGGGCCTGCTCATTTGCCTCCACCGGGGGGGGTTTTATAGTGTCTCGGGCAGAAATCAGCACGCTGGAGAGGCCTGCTCGTTTGCCCTCTCCGGGGAGAGG
This sequence comes from Effrenium voratum, assembly GCA_963377175.1. Taxonomy (NCBI): domain Eukaryota; class Dinophyceae; order Suessiales; family Symbiodiniaceae; genus Effrenium; species Effrenium voratum. The sequence continues at coordinate 178,655 of CAUJNA010000066.1, forward strand.
AAATGAGCGGGGTCCGTTCGCTCAGTTTTTATCGTGCCCCGGGCAAAAATCAGCACCTTGAAGAGGCCCCGTCATTTGCTCTCACCGGTGAGGGCAAATGAACGGGGTCCGTTTGTTTAGTTTTTTTCACGCGCCTTGGGCAGAAATCAGCACCTGCTACCGGCTGTGGGATTGCCCTGTCCGGAGGAGCGGCCGGAGCGGCCTCCGGACTGTTTCAGGTGCGGTTGGAAGGATGTTGCGAAGCCTGCTGGCCTCCGGCGGTCTCTGCCGCGGCGGGCGGGCTGGCGCCTGTGGGTTTTAAACACAGCTGCCTCTACTCTCATCTTGAAAATTCGACTCCTGTTGGCGTGTCCGTTTGCGTCGCCGCTTGCCGGGGGCGTGTGAGAAAACACCAAGAGTGTTCAGCGATGGCACCTGTGCGCCGGCCTGAGAAGAAGTGCCCGCACGAGCGGCTGCGACGCCAGTGTCGCGAGTGTGGCGGGTCGTCCTTCTGCGTGCGTGGACGGAGGCAAGCCCAGCGCCGCGAGTGTGGCGGGTCGTCCTTCTGCGTGCACGGGCGACAGCGACACCAGTGCCGCTCGTGCGGCGGCGCGACGGTCTGCGTACACGGGCGGAGGCGAGCTGAGTGCTGCGACTGCGGCGGCGCGGCGGTCTGCGAGCATGGGCGACTGCGACGGACGTGCCGCGATTGCAGCAATTTCGTATGTCAAATCCAGGGCTGTCCTCGGCAAGATCTCCCCTTCGCCGGAGCGCCAAACTTGCTGCGACATATGCAAACGATGCACGGCGACAACCCGCGCGCAGTGACCAAGAGTAAGGAGCTTGAGGTGCACCAAGCACTCCGCGACGCGCAGATCGCCTTTGAGTACCAGCACCACCTGCCCTTCCGCGGCTGCGGGTTGGAGTCGGAGACGGCCCACGCCTTCGCGGACTTTGCCCTGCCGACTCCGTGGGGCTACGTCCTGCTGGAGGTTGACGAGGAGCAGCATAAGGCCTACGACCCCAGCTGCGACGTGCGCAGGGACTTCGACATGGCCGCCAGCGTGGCGCTCGGCAGCGGCCACAAGCTGCTGGTGCTGCGCTACAACCCGGACGCCTTCAAGATTGCCGGCATGACGCGGCGGACCACCAAGAAGGAGCGCCGCGCGCAGCTGATCCGCCTGCTGGGCGAGCTGTTGGCGCGCGAGCCGGAGGCGCCGTTCACCCGCCTCTTTCTCTTCTACGACCGGGCCGCGGAGAACAGCGCGCTGCCCTGCGTGGCGGAGCACTGGTCCGAGCCCGTGCGCGCCGTGTCCCGCTGCGCCTAGAGTCAGGCAGTTTTTTGGGAGACCGGGGCAATCCTGTGTTGGGCACAGGATTGAATGGAGCAATCCTGCGTAGGCGACAGGATTGACGAGGGCAATCCTGTGCCCAGTGCAGGATTCAGGGGGGGCAATCCTGCGCCCACGCCAGGATTGACGTGGCTCCGATGCCGGGCAGGGTGGCGCAGCGCCAACCCGCCGAACCCTCACAGTCCCCCGGGTCCTTGCTATATGTGCTATATGTGCTATATGGGTCTCACAAGGCAAGCCGCAGAACCTCCACTCTCCCCCGGCTCCTTGCTATATGTGCTATATGTGCTATATGGTATAGAAGCCTGTGTACTACACACATAGCATCTCCAACATGTACCAAATATGCATTGTGTAGCACATATAGTATATTTTAACGCGCGTCTCGATAACATATAGTACATATAGGACATATAGCAAGGACCCAGGTTTGGCTTGGGGGGTGGCCGGAAAAGGTGGTGCACAGGATCTCGGCCGCGGGGGGTGCAGTCCCGCCAGCGGAGGCTACAGAGAGGCCCCAGGCTCCCACCTCCTTTTTGATGTTTCTGTGCTCTTCTACTTGTCCGACAGCTCCGCCCGCCACTCACTGAGAGCTCCTTCACATCGGCTCGGGGCGGCTCGGCGAGCCCTCGTGATCTCTGACTTTCCAATTTTCCCACCGTCCGTCCACGTGATGTCACTCTCAAACCAGCGCAGGGCAAGCTCGCCCGCTATGCGCGCGTGGCCGGGGTAAGAAGGGCCAACACCTCTTCTCAGACTTCCTGCGAATGCTGAGTATCTTCGAGCTCGTACGCGAGGCGTCGGACTTCATCAAGGAGCTCGATGCGGCGGCGCTGGCGCGAGCGCTCGGCCTCAAGCAGAGCGTCTTCGCGAGGCCGCTTGTTGGAAGGCCGCTGGCCGTCAGAGCAGCCGCAAGGCAGTGAGCGTCCAGCCCCACCCACGCGGCGGGCTTTTCCAGAAGCCAGGCCTGCACGCATCGGAGGCCTTGGAGGAAGTCATGATAGCTTAAAGAGGCTGCGCGGGTTTTTTTGAGACCATTCGAGCATTTGGGACCATTCGAGCATTCGGAGATCTTCTTCCTCGAGGATCTCGATGCGGCGTTCCAGCTGGCTGCGGATGTTGCTGCGCTCCAGCTCCTCAAGCAGCAACGCGCACCTCCGCCGCACCGCTCGCTCGCGAAGATCTTCTTCCTTGAGGATCTCGTTGCGGCGCTCCAGCTGCCGGCCAGCGGAGATTTCTGTTGTCGCGCTTCCGCTCCTCACAGCGCAGAGTAATGAGCTTCTCATCGAGGGAGCGTGATGAGACACCGCTGGTGCGAGCCATGCCTGCACGCAGCGGAAGGCCGCTGAGGAAGTCATCTTGAGCAGCTGCTGCAGATCGAATGAGTATTATCGAATGGACGAGAAAGCGAGAAAGCGAGAAAACGAGAGCTTGGGATCTTTTTTTTTCGGTTCCGACAAGTCTACGCCCAGCATCGGCTCAGCCGCAGCGGCAGTGTCGGAGCGGGCCCCAGAGGTGGGGGCCCCACGAGGAACTCCATCACGAGGTCGAAGGGCGCGGAGCCGGGCGGAGCATAAGCGCCCAGCATCCGCAGCTGCTCCCGGGCGCGAGTTGTGAGCGTCGAGGCTGTAGACCTTGTCGTTGAAGGGCGAGAGGGACTTCTTCTCGACGGTCTCCACGGCGATCTCGTGCGCGCGGCTGCGCAGCTGCGCAAAGGCCGCCCTGCGCTTGCTGCCTTCCTCCAGCACCTCCTTGTACTCGAGATGCCGGACGTTGGTCACCGCCTTCTTGGGCACGCCCTTGATCCCTCTCAGGGTCCTTGGACTTGCCCACCACGTCGAAGAGGGTGGCGCCGCTCAGGTTCGCCTTGGCCAGATCTGCACCATCACGGAGTCCGTGAAGAGCAGCCTCATCTTCGGGAAGAGCCTCCTCATGTGGAGGTAGTAGGCCGTCTTGAGCGTCTCCACGAAGGCGAGGAACCCCTCCGAGTCGTTGATCTGGAACTTGAAGTTCGTCACGGAGCTCTTGCCCACGGCCCGCTTGAACTTGACAGGGTCCACGTAGGCGTTCGTGTTCCTGAACTTGTCGGGGTTCATGCAGCAGCGGCCGAAGATTGCATTCTGGGTGAGCTTCACCACCTTCTCGGCAACCACGCTCACCGCCGTCTTGAGCTGCCTCCGCTCGCTGTGCTTGAGCTCCATGAAACCCGCCATGAAGGGGCTGCAGGCAAAGCGGTAGGCTCTGTGCAGCCTCCAGATCCTGGCGCCCAGCACGTCCCGCAGGAACTTGAGGCGCTTGCCGTCCACGCCCTCTTCTACATGCCGAGGAAGGGCGAGCTTCTCGCAGGGCGACGGGGAGATGCCGAGGCGCTCCGCCATGTCCGCCGTGTGCGGGCCGCTTCCCGACCATCATGCGCGTGGGGGGAGCCCAGTCCAAGTGGTCGTGCACCTCCGGGGGAAAGTCGGGAGCAGGTAGCTCACCTCCTCGGAGTCGGACTCCCAGTCCAGCCCGAGAGGCGCGTCTCGTGCAGCCAGCTCAGCCTTGCGGCGTTTTCTTCTGGCAGGGCAACCGTCTCGCAGGGGCTGTTGGGCATGGGCAGCGTCATTGCGGCCGGGTACATGGCGTTGAAGTCCAAGTACAAGATCCAGCTGACGGGCTCCTCGGGGTTGTAGTCCTCCTCGCCCAGCTCGGGGTTGTTGGCTTGAGCGAAGGGCTGGAAGATGCAGCTCAGCCCTCCCATGACAGAGGCCCGCACGTCCTTGTAGGCCTGCTCGCTGGTGATGAGGCGACGAGTGCCGCAGCATGGCGTCCCAGGCGGCTCCGGGCAGCGTGTCGAGCCCCGACTGCGCCCGGAAGGAGTCCCGGTAGCTCTCCATGACGTCCGCCAGGGGCCCATGACATCTGCGGTGTTGACGGCCGCGCTCACCGCTTTCCCAGCCAGCACGCTGGCTTCTCCCACGCCTTGGCGCCGCAGAAGTGCTCGAAGGGCATGGGCAGCTTGCGCAGGATGCAGTCCCACGCCTGCTCCAGATCGCGTGCGTCCGCCGCTGCTTGAGAGGCCGTCTTTGAGGCGGAGAGTCGGTCGCACTTCGGGGTGAAGCGAGGCCATCAGCGGGAAGAGCTCAGGCAGCTGCTTGTGGGTGCAGGCTCTGAGGTCGTCAGAGGACTCGGAGGCTGAGGTGGCTGTAGTCGCCCTGCTTGATTGCGGCCTGCAGGGCGCACCAGCCGCTGAGGGGCTTTGGAGCGGCCTTGGCCTTAGGCGCGGCCTTTGGTGCAGCCTTGGCCATGGGCATGGGCCTCTCGGACTCGCTTCCTTCTTCATCTGCCTCGCTTTCGGCGCCGTCGTTGTCGCTGTCCTCGCCGAGCTCTTCGCGCGGCGCCCTGCAGGCAGGAGAGCCCATCGTGGCGATGTAGGGGAGCAGGAAGTGGAAGTCGTAGCCGCCCCCGTTGTGAAGACCATTGGGATGGTCTTGGGCGTCTGGGCCGCGATGTTGCAGGAGTGGCGCAGCGCCCCGAGATACCGCCCAGTGCCGCCGTAACAGCGGTGGAGCTTCTTCTCTGCGGTCTCGAAGGATGCGAGGCACTCCCTGCAGTGAGTGGCGGCCCTGTGCTCCAGCTCCTCCCGCCGGGTCATGCTGACGGGCCGAGTTCGGCGTCTCCAGGTGAGGTAGTGGTCGGCCAACTTGAAAAGGTCGTCCAGCGTGGCTGGTGCGTGAGCCTCAGCCTCAGCCCCTCGGGCGCGTAGCCGCAGCGCCCGACAGCGACGTAGCAGGAAGAAGCCGCGACGGTCTGGCGCACTGGCTGCTGCTGCGCTATGTGGACCGTCGGGGCGGCCTTGCCCCTGTAGCGCAGCAAGCTCTTCCCGGGCCCGGGCAGCGGCGCTTTCCGAGTGCGCTCGGCTATCTCTGGGTGGCGCGGCGGCGCTGCCACGAGGCCTTCGCGGTGAAGCGGGCCATGCACCTCGGGCACTTGTATTCCATGCCGCCGCCGCTTTTACTGGGCGTGGCTCCCAGGGTCAGCCCCTGTCTGCTGGCCAGCGCCTGGAAGTGGTGGATCAGGCTGTAGTGGTCGCAGAGCAGGAGAAGCAGCACGGCGTGCTGGACAACGCCCGTGCCGCTCGGGGCGCGCTGCTGGAGGACGTGGTAGTACTCCAGCCCGTCCGCCCACAGGGTTCGCTCCACCCACCCGGCGTTGCGGAGCTCGAAGGCGTCGATGTCGTCGAACGTCGGCAGGTCTGAGAAGTCCACCCCCGCGTCGGCCAGAGCGGGCTGCCAGCCCGGGGATGCGCGGTCCTCGGCGGCGGGCCAGCTCGGGGTAGAAGAAGGAGCCCGAGCAGCGCTCGGTCTTGTTGAGCCCTTTGACCCCGAGGCAGTGATGAACGCACCGCCGCACCACCTGCCCGGCATCGGAGCCACGCCAGCCCGCCGACGGGTTCGCCCAACGACTCTTAGTAGCTGAACTCCACGCGGGCAACGACCAAAAAATGGTCCGTGCCTGTTTCCAGTTCCGAGGCCAAACGGATCGGCGCTGCGCCACCCGGCCGCGCCTGCCCGGCATCGGAGCCCTGCCGAGCCCGCGCCAAGGTCGGAATTCTTCCCAGGAAAAAAACTGTCGAGGTTGTCGTCTAAGCCGACAACTGTCTAAAGTTTCGGCGAACCTGCCCGGCATAGAAGCCCCCGGCCGCGCCACCTGCCTGGCATCGAAGCCTCCCGGCCGGCCGCTTCGAAAGCATAAGTGCCACTTATGCTTTCAAGCGTCACATTTCTGTGAGCCGCGCCAGCCCGCCGACGTGGCTTCGATACCTAGCGCGCCAGGCACGCAGCTGATGATGTCTCATATGTTATCACCAACTACGAAGCAGTGTCCGATTATATCGGACACTGGCTCCAGGCTGCATTTCAAGCGAGCCCCCTGCCGCGCCACATCCCTGCCCGGCATAGAAGCCTCAACCCGGCCGCGCTTGCGCCACCCGAGGTCCAGGAAAAAAATCCAGTTGTCCCGTGGGGGGACGACTGTAGGGAAAAAAATTTCCAGTTGTCGCGTGGGACGACGACTGTAGCACGCTTTTTATTTGACCGGTGAGGTCTTGCGTTTGACCGCACCGGTCAAATCAAATTGAGTCACATTTCAGCCACGCTACTTCCAGAGTTCAGGGTCCTCCAAGACAACGCCGACAAGTTCCAGCAAAGCACCTCACCGACCGGCGCGTGAGTGCAAAACCGTGCAAAACGAGCTATTCTTCCAGGGTGGACACACATGTCCACCCTGGAAGAATCTTTAGGGTTTGGGGCACTCGTTGCCAAACGACGCAATCACGATCTTTTTTTCTCTGTGCCACGCGTGTTCGCCTGAAAAGCTACGGCTCGTCCGCCTTGCGCTTCTTGCCGCGGGCAAGCGAGGCGTTGTGCATCCTCGCTTGCACTTCGGCCAATAAATTAGTGAGGCAAGATATGCCTGTGCTCACCGAGACGCGGAGAATGCAAGGACCGAAAAATTGTTTGTAATGAGACTCCATGAACTTGCGAAACTTTCGCAGTTCCTGCCGGATGACCCGGAGATCCTCAACATGTAGGTCAGCACTGCTTATGGTGCTGCCCAAGCGCCGAAATAATCTGTACATCTCGATATTGCCCGGCGTTTGCTCTGTGGCCAGCGTCTGCCAGAGACTCTGAATGGCGCGAAGAGGCGCACTGCTCATGGCAGGAGTGGCTAGGCGCCTTGGCAGGAGTGGGCTCAGGCGCCTCGGCAGAAGTGGGCTCGCGCCTCGGCGGAGTGGGCTCAGGCGCCTCGGCAGGAGTGGGCTCAGGCGCCTTGACAGGAGCGGGCTCGGGCGCCTTGGCAGGAGCGGGCTCAGGCGCCTCGGCAGGCTCAGTGGGCGCCTCGGCAGGAGCGGGCTCAGGCGCCTCGACAGGAGCGGGCTCAGGCGCCTCGGCAGGAGCGGGCTCGGGCGCTTCGGCAGGAGCGGGCTCACTTTTGATGGGCGCCTCTCTGCGAGAGCGGGCTCAGTCGTGGCATCCATGCCGGCTTCCTCATCCGGCTCAGGCGCTGGTTGAGGCGGTGCGCGCAGGCCGTTGCGCTTTTCACCAGCTCGTCTCCGTCCATGCGCTGCACGGAGGCGAGTTCCCCCCGGAGCCGATCCCTGGCCCCCTTCACCTTCTCAAAGGTGGTGCCTCTCGGCAGTGCGTCAGCCGCGCTCACGGCGGCGAGCAGGCGCTCGTGCGCAGTCAAAGCGCCCGCAGGGGCAGACATCGTCGGCGCGAGGGGAAGCGAGGCAACGACGGCGCAAAGAGTGGCTGCAGGCGGCAAAAGAAATTGTACACATGCCAAGTCGACCCTCGTGTCCACACTGGATGTGGCCAAGTGTTGATGACCGTCTTTGAGACAAGCATATATGACTACTGGCAGGATCAACCAGGGAAAGTTTGTAGTTTGTGGGTTTAAAGAAAACATTAGACATTATGGCAATGATGATGTTTTCTCCTTTTACGACGCACAAAAGTTACACATGGTAGATTTCTCAGGGGTTCAAGGTACACTTGACATTGTCGTCAAGTGGCGTCAGTCAGCTTCCAATTTTTCACACCGTTCCCTCCAAAAGAAGAAGACAACATCACACACAACTCCAAAGCTGATTGCCTCCATCCCCCGCAGAAGACGACATCACACAACCCGGAAGCTGACTCGCCTCAATTCCCCGCAGAAGACAACACACCCAACCCGGAAGCTGACTCGCCTCAATTCCCCGCAGAAGACAACACACACAACCCGGAAGCTGACTCGCCCCCGCCCCCAAAAAAAGAAAGTAGACAACAACAACACCCAACTCCAAAGCTGACTCGCCCCCATCCCCCCTTCGCCCCCCGGAAGCTGACTCGCCTCCATTCCCCGCAGAAGAAGACAACAACATCACACACAACTCCAAAGCTGACTCGCCCCCTTCCCCTTCGCACCCCCGGAAGCTGACTCGCCCCCCGCCCCCAAAAAAAGAAAGTAGACAACACACACAACTCCAAAGCTGACTCTCCTTCCTGGCAGAGCCCGCTTCCTGGCAGAGCCCGCTTCCTGACAAAATCCCTTCCTGACAAAATTCCTTCCTGACAAAATCCCTTCCTGGCAAAATTCCCTTGACAAAATCCCTCCTGACAAAATTCCTGCCTGACAAAACCCCTGCCTGACAAAATCCTGCCTCCCTGCCTGACAAAATCCCTTCCTGACAAAATTCCTGCCTGACAAAACCTGCCTGACAAAATTCCTTCCTGACAAAATCCTTCCTGACAAAACCCCTGCCTGACAAAATCCTGATTCCCTTCCTGACAAAATCCCTTCCTGACAGAGCACACTTCCTGACAGAGCACACTTCCTGACATGTGTCAAACGAGGTTGGGCAAGCCAAACGGAAGAAGCTGACTCGCCCCCGCCCCCAAAAAAAGAAAGTAGACAACAACAACACCCAACTCCAAAGCTGACTCGCCCCCGCCCCCAAAAAAAAGAAAGTAGACAACAACAACACCCAACTCCAAAGCTGACTCGCCCCCATTCCCCTTCGCCCCCCGGAAGCTGACTCACCCCCGCCCCCAAAAAAAGAAAGTAGACAACAACAACACCCAACTCCAAAGCTGACTCGCCCCCATTCCCCTTCGCCCCCCCGGAAGCTGACTCACCCCCGCCCCCAAAAAAAAGAAAGTAGACAACAACAACACCCAACTCCAAAGCTGACTCGCCCCCATCCCCCTTCGCACCCCCGGAAGCTGACTCGCCTCAATTCCCCGCAGAAGACAACTCACCCAACCCGGAAGCTGACTCGCCCCCGCCCCCCAAAAAAAGAAAGTAGACAACAACAACACCCAACTCCAAAGCTGACTCACCCCCATTCCCCTTCGCCCCCCCGGAAGCTGACTCACCCCCGCCCCTGACTCGCCCCCATCCCCCCTTCGCACCCCCGGAAGCTGACTCGCCTCAATTCCCCGCAGAAGACAACACACCCAACCCGGAAGCTGACTCGCCTCAATTCCCCGCAGAAGACATCACACACAACTCCAAAGCTGACTCGCCCCCATTCCCTTCCTGGCAGAGCTTTCCTGACCGAGCACTGCCCCGTCATACAAAAAAAACGACGTTCTCAGCCGCGCGCTCTGAGGCTCAAACTTTAAAAGGCTGTGACAGAAAGCGAGCAACGCAAGCCGACCTTCATTTCGCCATGGCGAAACAATACATGTCGCCTCTCTTGCGCAGACTCACGAATTTGCGAACCGAAGTGGCCACCGGTCGGACGCGCCGCAACTACGGTGTCGGGCGCGAGCTCACGGGCGAGGAGCTTTCTCGGAGGAAGAGGAAATCGCAAGGCTGGAACGGTGGTCTGGGCGGAAAAAAGTCTGTTCGGCGTACGCCTGCCCGGCACTGCGCCTGCTCGGCGCTCCTAGCCTTCCTACACGCCTGCTTGGAGACTCCCCCAGCGCCATCGCCACGCACGGCAGCCTGACAAAAAACTTCGGGGTTTGGGGGGCACATGCCGCAAAACGAGCTATTCTCCCCGATGTGACTTGCACGTATGATCGGGGAGAATAGGAATCGGGAAGCCGTGTAAAAAGCTATTCTCCCCGGCCATACGTGCGCGTATGGCCGGGGAGAGTGCGCGGCCGGACAAAAAAAACTGGCCCCGTAAAAAAAGAATGGCAAGTTGGGCGAGACAACGCAGCAGATCACGGAGGCCGCGGACGGCGGCGCCCGGGCTCGCACGGGGCGGATGGAGCCCTCGTGCTGAACTTGCGGCGCGGACCGGGGGCCTACGCGCTGCTCTCGCGCGGACGGGCAGCTGACCCGGGCGGGCCAGCACACTCTCACCTGGGCCTGCGGCCTCCCAGCAAGGACTTTGACTACAACCAGCCCCTCATCCGCGAGGGGCCCAACGACTACATCTGTGCGCTCCCTGCAAGGGCGGAGAGCACCGGCTGACCAAGCTGGGCAAGGGCTTCTTCCGCGACAAGTACCGCCGAGGCGCGAGCAGTTGACAAGTCTGGAACTCCGCCTTGTGCCCCCTTCCCCCCCAATTTCAATGTTGCGCTTGTAGACAAACGCGGCGAGCTTATGCGTTGCGCAGCGCTTGCTGAAAGTTGGCGCGGTCTAAGAGGCTTTGCGCGCGTTACCGTTTGCAACATTGAAGACGGGGGGCGGGAAGGGGGGAAGGGCTGGTGTTTGTAGCGGAGTTTCTTGCAGTTGGGAAACGTTCGGCTTTCCGCTCTTTGCCCGGGGCAGCTTTGAGGTCCGCTCTTGGCTGCAAAAACGTTGCCGCTGCAGTCTGCCATAGGCGCCTCCAGACGCTCAAGCTTAAACACGCGCTGGCGCGCTTCATGACTTCTCACACTGGCGCCAGTTGCACATGGAGCAGGAGCGCTTGTTTTTGCTGTGTTTTCTCAGTTCTTATTCCATTATCCAGTTCTTATTCAGTTCTTATTCCAGTTCTTATTCCAGTTCTTATTCACGATTTTGCTGGCAGGGCCACGAGAACCAAGCTTTCTGTGAGTCGCAAAAAAAAGAGAGAATGTTTTTGCTTTTAAAATCGATTCACAGAAAGCTTGTTTCTTGTGGCCCTGCCAGCAAAACCGTGAGTAAGAACTGGAATAAGAACTGGAATAAGAATTGATAATGGAATAAGAACTGAGAAAACACAGCGAAAGCAGCCACTCCTCAGTCCCCTGGGGCCCAGCTCCACACACGACGGGGCGAGAGCCGATCTCTCCTGGGCCCAAAGCATAAAGATTTGAATGAGTGGGGAAGCAAAACCTCAAGACACACTGCGCTGCGCAAGACGCCCCACGAGCGGCCCTGAATCTTGAGCCGCGCAGGGGCTTGAAAATCGCAGCCACGTAGGCGGGGCCTCTCAGTTGCAACTCTAGCGTTGCCACGCCGTAATAGAAAACACTAGCGCCCGTCGGGCGAACCTCGGTGCAGCGCCGCGGGTTTGAAGCTTTCTAGAGTTGCTATATGCTCCAGGACGTCGCGCGTAAACATTCCAAGCAGCAACAGCACCAGAGTCCTTCTGGCTGCGCCTTTCTCCGGGGCCAATTGCAGGTCCGCGGGGCGGACCCACTTTTGTTGCCAAAAGGAAGCACCCCAAATTTGGGGCCGCCGCGCGGCCCCGATTTTTGGGTCCGCGCAAGCTTCAGCCAGCGCCAGTTCTGACGCAAAGACCTTGCACTCGCCAGGCAAACCAACGCCGCAAAGATGCGCCCACTCCGGCAAGGGGTGCTGACGCCACTCAGCGGCATCTTGGGCACGCGCTTGGTGGGAAAGCCGGCAATGAAGCTGTGGCGCAGGTAGCCCACGCGGCTGCACCGTGTCGTCGTAGGTGCCCGCAAGGACGGAGAGGAAGTGGAAGTGCTCCGAGGCTCCCTTCATGGGGTACTGCAGGCTGCCCAGCGCATCTGAGACTCAGGAGGCTGTCCTCCTGCCTGGCCGCGCCGACGGGGCCACGTCCTGCCCCGGGTTGGCCAGCAAGTGGATCTTGGAGCCCGCATCGTTGTCCCAAAAGGTCACAAACGCGCCCATGAGTTTCGTGAAGGCGCGCGCCACGGTGACGTTGTGCTCCGCCACGCCGTTCGGACGCTGGACTGCTGCGTGTGCACCGTGGGGTAGCTGAACACCAGGACCTTCCTGAGAGGAGCACGCGGTTGAAGGATACCAGCGCGAGTAGGACGACCTGGGAGGCCAGAACTCGGACGTTTTGGATCTCAAAGTCGGTGCTCAGCGTGGCCCCCGCCGGGTGCGCCCCGGCGTTCTCGACCACAGCGCAGTTGTGGCGTCCGCGTAGCCGCCCTGGTGCACTGTGCGGGCGATGCGCGGGTCGTTCACTTCGTCGAAACCCTCGTTGCGGTTGTACTCTCGGCGCCGTTGGCGAAGACCTGGACGCGCTGGACGAAGCAGGCGGGGTTGGGCGTGGCCGGGGCCAGCGGGTTGGTGCCGTCCGTGTTCCTGACGCGGAAGGCGATCTTGATGGACTCGGGGTCGATGAAGGACGTGCCGCTGGTCAGCGGGATGCGGCAGACCCTAGAGGTTGTGGGGGAGAAGGAGCTCAGCGACGGGGAAGTGCTGCACGTCATGCCGCGCCGTCACGTAGCTGGTGTTGCTTGTTTTCAGCTTGTAGTCCATCAGCTCATCCTGGGCTCCGGCGGTGACTACTCCATGCTTGTTTATATACACGCATTTTGACTCGTACGGCGAAGGAAAACTATTTCTCCAGTGCGTATATAGCTATACGGACGAGAGGAAAAGCGTTTCTCAGCGCAAAACCGGGCAAAAAGCTAGTAGTCCAGGGTGTACATTCATACGGCCTAGACTAATCGCATTTTTTCAGCGCAAAACCGCGCAAAACGAGCTATTAGTCCAAAGTATATATATATGAATATACGGCCAGACTAATAGCATTTTGTAGCCCAACTCGTGCAAAACGAGCTATTAGTCTAGTCCGTACATCTATGTACGGACGACACTAAAAGCACTTTGCAGCGCAAAGCCGTGCAAAAACCGTGCAAAAAAAACTCTCCCCCAGGAGGAGGGTTTTTATTTTTTTTACGCAGCTCAATGTCCCGCGCCAGCTGGGTTGCCGTCGTAGGCAGCGTCCTTCCACGTGGCCTACCGGACAAGGCAATGTGTACCATGTTGCGGTGCGCGGAAGGTCCGTCTTCGCTTCTTCAACGAGTGGACAGATGCACCCCGGTATTCACTCAACCCTGTTGAGTGCAGAACTTCGGGCGGAGATGATCCGTATTGGCAGCAAATGGCCAGAGGAATGTCGTTCCAAACCAGTCGGTCAGCAAAGGCCAGCTTTTTGATCCATGTTTGCCGCGAACCGGACCGGCCTCGGACCTGATTCTCGTCGTGCCGGGACTGCCAAGGGCGATCATCTTCAGGACCCTGTGCGCATGAACGCCGTGCCGCCAACTCGCTAGGGTTTGGGCCATCCCGGGAAGACCACGCATATCCAGCGGGGTAAGCATCAACGTAGCTGTTTTGCTGTGTGTCAACGCCATTGTGCAGCGCGCATGAGCGTCTTCTCCAATGGAGATAAAGCCGAGTAGCACGAACACTGGTCTGCACGTGGACGTAGCTGCTTGCCGCCTCAGCTGCCTGCAACATCGTGGCGCCCCAAGCCTCGAAACGGGTGAGGAGGTCAGGCAAGGGCTCCTCCACGGTTTCTCCCTTTGCTCCACCGAAGAGCTCAGTGCAGGCCTGGCATTCGTCGAGGCGGTCCGTCAACACCAACATACGAAACATAGGGCGAGACGACACGCCAAGCATCTTGGCCCACTGCGGTCCAAAGCGAGCCACGCCCCAGAAGCGTGGGGAGACTGGATGTCCCAGTAGATGAACCTGACACCTGTAATAAGGCCCCGGCATTCCTCTTTCGGCAGTGCAAACGGAACATGGTCTTCAAGACCCAGAACAAATCTGTAGTGTGAACAAGACCGACAGGTAAACTGAATGAGGGACATGGTGGGAAACGGGCATCAGCAGGCCCCAGGCATGCAATCCTTCCAGGCCTGCGCAATCAGCCTTTCCACATCCGCTCTCTGCTTGGGCTCTGGCCGAACAATCTGGGATAAGCGAAGTGCCAATTGCCAGGGATGCATCCAGCACAAGTTGCGTCGGAGGCTCATGGACCTCTCCAACATTTTCTTCCTGGCCACTCGTGTTGCTGCAGCACAGTCCATACCTCCCGGGGTCTGCATAGTGTCGCCCGCCCACCCTCGCAAGCATTTGCGAGTGGCCGACATAGTCACCACTTCCAAGATTGTGTCATACTACTATGTCTCGTCCATGACATGGTCCCAAAACCCTGCAAAACAGCCGCATTCTCCATCCAGCTGAACGTTTTTTCCGATGTCACCGGCTTTGTCACCGCTCCGTTTTTGGTGCAAAAAGCGCTCAAAACGGCCAACTCCGAAAAGTTTGTTTTTTCGTGTCAGACGACAAGTGGGGTGCCTAAGACCTAAGCTTCCAGATTCGCTCGTTTTCGGTCGAAAATAGGCGCTACGCTCTTAATTCCGTTTTCAGCCCAGAAAAGCAGGCCATCCCGCCAAGCTTGTCACCGTTTGTCACCGCTTCGTCACCGCTCACTTTTGGGTCGAAAAAGTGCGCAGAAACGGCTATTGAAACGGGTTGATTCATTAATGGGCAATGTTGGTTGATTAATGCCCGATCGCAGGTGGGAATCGAGCCCCGGACCAGGGGTGGTACAGCGACAGCGCTCTAACCGTTGAGAAACGCTTAGACTGTTTGTGGTCTCGCTATAGGTGGCGGTGGCAAAGTTGGAGCTGATCCAGGCGGCCAACCGTGCGCCAGTGTTCGCGCCCTCGGGCAACAACGCCCAGTTCAGCGTGCCCAGCGCGGCTTCAACCAGTAGAGGTAGCGGCCCCAGTCCGTGGACAAAAAGCTTGTCGGCCAGGCGGATCTTGCAGACGGCGAGCCGGGCATCGCTCTGCAAGTGCAGGGACTCTCCCAGGTCTCCTCAAAGTCGCTGTCCGAGCCGGCCACTCTCTTGCGGCTGTCCACGTAGATAGTGGTCATTTAGGAACCCGCCCGTCCGGCGGACGACGGGCGGCTGGACGGCTGCGACGGAGGTGCAGCAGGAGATGTTCTCACACTTCGCGTTGATCAGCGTGGGGCTGGCGAACAGCTTCTGGCCCAGGAAGCTGAGCGCCGCTCCCGTCGGCGTCTTTTTCAAGTGCAAAACGCTCTTCAAAGCGCTTGTAGAACATCCTCGGCTTCAGGTAGTAGACAAAGAGGAAACTGTAGGGTTCCCGCGTTACCTGCTCATACAGCCGTTGCAGCTGCTCCTTTGGCAGCAGGGCGCTCAGCTCCTCAATAACGGCGTCCAGCTCGTGCTGGTTGCGCAGCCTCCAGCAGCAGAGGAATTGCATGTTCACCCGCACGGCTGCGCTGATGAGCCTCAGCTTCTGCGAGCTCACCCAGGTGCTGATCTGCATGTGCCGGCCCCTGATGAAGAGAGTGTCCAGGGCGCCGTGAGGCTTGTGCAGCTGCGGCGTGTCAGCAAAGTCGTCGATGACTACAAGCGCCTGGCTGCTGGATGATGCGCCGCAGCGCCGCCTCGTCCCACTCGTCCCAATACGTCTGCTCCCGCTCTGTGTTCACCCCCAGGTCCTCCCCAATGTACTTCTTGACGGGTATCCAGCCGTCGTCTATGTTGACACTCGGGCTGAAGACGTAAATTCTCTCAAAGACGCCGCGATACTGCTCCAGAATCAGGCTGATCAGAGCCACGGTTTTGCCCGATTTTGATGGCCCGAGGATGCCCGTGCATGGCACCAGGGGCACCACAGGGTCAGAGGGCTGCTTGCTGCTATATTCAGTCGTAGGAAACAGCTTGATCGGAAGCCGGGCGGCGAGTCCGTGAGCGCACTGCTGACGGAGTTTTCCGGGCAATCCGGGCGGCGAGTCCGGGAGTGCGTCTCTGTGTAGAGACGCGCTTCCAGAGTTTTCTGGAAGACACCGGGGCAATCCTGTGCCCACGCCAGGATTGAGTGGAGCAATCCTGTGCCCACGCCAGGATTGAGTGAGCAATCCTGTGCCCACGCCAGGTTTGATGGTGACTGGCGTGTGAATGGTGAAAAAAAACACTCCGACAGCGGTATGGCGAGGAGCAGGGCGCTGACGGACCTTCGGCGCTGGCCCCGGTGATGGGTTTTTCGGGCAAAATACCGAAGTCGGAATTCCGACCTCGGTGTAGAGCGAAGTCGGAATTCCGACCTCGGTGTGGTGCAGGCTTGGCAGGCTGGAGGCTTTTATGCCGGGCAGGTGGCGCGGCCGGGAGGCTTCTATGCCAGGCAGGTGGCGCGGCAGGAAGGTCGGAGCTCGGGGTTTTTTGGGCCCTTATAGGAACCTATAGGAACCTATAGGAATCTTATAGGAAACCCATAGGAAACCCATAGGAAACTCATAGGAAGCGAAGAAGAGGAGCCTCTCAGGTAGAATAGAATCCATTTGGGAAACCCCCTCTAAAGAGAGAGCCTGGTCCACAGTGGGGGATTCTACCACCCACTGCGGACAACGCGGACAACCCGATTTGCTGCGGAGCCAGCCACCTTGTTGTCCCGGGCACCGAATTCCTTCAACATGTCGGATTGACATGTTGAAATTCTCGTCATTCTTCATTGCAGACCAAGTGCGAGAAGCATTCGCCTGACCCTGCCGCGCCACCTGCCCGGCATGGAAGCCTCACCTGGCCGGGGGAGCTCGGACTTTTTCTTTAGGTTTCCCAAATGGATTCTATTCTACCTGAGAGGCTCCTGGCACTCGTCCGTCCAGCATTTGACCTCGTCCTGCGAAGGATTCGAAGTCTAAAACGCTGCGTGCAGGCGTGTGGCTGCAAAATAATGACCCCTAGATATGCTTGCAATTTGGCTCCAGGTTGCATTTCAAGCGAGCCAACCTTTGCAGGGCTAAGAAAAAACAAAAAAAAGAAAACAAGGGGTCCCAAAAAAAGGGGTCCCCGAAAAAAAGGGAAAAGGGGTTTCCTTTGGCAAAGCTTGACATCGCTTGAAATGCAACCTGGAGCCAAATTGCGGCGCATATCTAGGGGTCATTATTTTGCAGCCACACGCCTGCACGCAGCGTTTTAGACTTCGAATCCTTCGCAGGACGAGGTCAAATGCTGGACGGACGAGTGCCAGGAGCCTCTCAGGTAGAATAGAATCCATTTGGGAAACCCCCTCTAAAGAGAGAGCCTGGTCCACAGTGGGGGATTCTACCACCCACTGCGGACAACGCGGACAACCCGATTTGCTGCGGAGCCAGCCACCTTGTTGTCCCGGGCACCGAATTCCTTCAACATGTCGGATTGACATGTTGAAATTCTCGTCATTTTTCAAATTCTTCATTGCAGACCATGCGAGAAGCATTCGCCTGACCCTGCGCGCCACCTGCCCGGCATGGAAGCTCTCTCTCTTTAGAGGGGGTTTTCCAAATGGCTTATATTCTACCTGAGAGGCTTCTAGCACTCGTCCGTCCAGCATTTGACCTCGTCCTGCGAAGGATTCGAAGTCTAAAACGCTGCGTGCAGGCGTGTGGCTGCAAAATAGAGACCCCTAGATATGCTTGCAATTTGGCTCCAGGTTGCATTTCAAGCGAGCCAACCTTTGCAGGGCTAAGAAAAAAAAAAAAAAAAGAAAACAAGGGGTCCCAAAAAAAGGGGTCCCCGAAAAAAAGGGAAAAGGGGTTTCCTTTGGCAAAGCTTGACATCGCTTGAAATGCAACCTGGAGCCAAATTGCAGCGCATATCTAGGGGTCTCTATTTTGCAGCCACACGCCTGCACGCAGCGTTTTAGACTTCGAATCCTTCGCAGGACGAGGTCAAATGCTGGACGGACGAGTGCTAGAAGCCTCTCAGGTAGAATATAAGCCATTTGGAAAACCCCTCTAAAGAGAGAGATACAGGGAATGCAGGATTCCCTGCAGAAACCCTGCATTGAAATTCCCCCAGGATTCCTTGCTATATGCTTAATTTCTTCAACACAAGTGCCAATACAAGTGCAATTTGTATTCACATTTCTGCCGCGCCAAGCCGCTATACGCGCTTAATTTCAACATGTCGGAGTACATGTCGGATGAACATGTTCTTCCCTGACACGCCAGCCCGCCGAGTCATACGGATCATACGGATCATACGGTCATACGGCTTGGCGCTGCGCCACCCTGCCGCGCCTGCCTGGCACAGAAGCCTCCTGGCCGCGCCTGCCCGGCATTGAAGCCGCGCCAAGCCGCTGAACCCCCACTCTCCCCCGGCTCGTTGCTATATGTGCTATATGTGCTATATGGGTCTTACACGCCAAGCCGCTGAACCCCCACTCTCCCCCGGTCATGCTATATGTGCTATATGTGCTATATGGGTCTTACACGCCAAGCCGCTGAACCCCCACTCTCCCCCAGCTCCTTGCTATATGTACTATATGTACTATATACTCTGTACGCGCGAAATCTGTACTATATATGCTATATAGGGCCATATAGCACATATAGCACATATAGCATGGACCCGGGGGAGAGTGGATGTTCAGTGGCTTGCCTTGTAAGAGCCATATAGCACATATAGCACGTATAGCAAGGAAGCCGGGGAGAGTGGATGTTCGGCGGGTTGCCGCGCCCTGCGTAGCCTGCCTGCCGCGCCTGCCTGCGTAGACGCCAGCGCCGCATTTTGCATGGTTTTTGCATGGTTTTTGCATGTGGAACAGCTTGTTTTTTGCATGGTTTTGGCATGACATGGTTTTGGCATGACATGATTTTGCACGACATGATTTTGCATGACATGATTTTGCATGACATGATTTTGCATGGCATGATTTTGCATGGTTTTTGCACGTTTTTTCGCACGGTGTTGCATGTTGCACGTCTTTTCGCATGACATGTGCATGTGGCTCAACCCCGTGCCCCTCCCCCTGTTTTTTTCCTGTCAGGCCGTCCGTTAGGTTCATCCTGGAGCTGAACTTCTGCGAGGCAGGGCAGTGCCGAGCGGGCACTTAACTAGCAGTGCCGAGCGGGCACTTAACTAACAGTGCCGAGCGGGCACGTGCCGAGCAGGCACAGGCAGTGCCGAGCGGGCACGTGCCGAGCAGGCACAGGCAGTGCCGAGCGGGCACGTGCCGAGCAGGCACCCCAGTGCCGAGCGGGCACTTGTAGGAACCCCGGTGCCGAGCTGGCACCGTGGAGGGGGTGCAGTGCCGAGCGGGCACTAGTAACTAAATGTGCCGAGCAGGCACCGTGCCGAGCAGGCACTAGATGTGCCGAGCGGGCACGTGCCGAGCTGGCACCGTAGGAGCGCCAAGGCGCAGCTTTGAAGCAGGCGTCCACTGTGGTTGAGTGGCTCGCCCAACCTCGTTTGATGGCTCGCCCAACCGGTTCGCCCAACTGGCTCGCCCAACCCCTTAGTACTGGCTCGCCCAACCTCGTTTGATGGCTCGCCCAAGTACGGGTTCGCCCAACTGGCTCGCCCAACGGCTTAGTACTGGCTCGCCCAACCGGCTCGCCCAAGTACGGGTTCGCCCAACGGCCCCTTAGTACTGGCTCGCCCAACCCCTTAGTACTGGCTCGCCCAACGGCTTAGTACTGGCTCGCCCAACGGCTTAGTACTGGCTCGCCCAACGGCTTAGTACTGGCTCGCCCAACCGGCTCGCCCAACTGGCTCGCCCAACGGCTTAGTACTGGCTCGCCCAACCGGCTCGCCCAAGTACGGGTTGGTCAGCGGCAAGTCCGCGAGTGCGCAAGACGTTCGTGTCGTACTGGAAGTATACCAGGAAATTGAATGATAATATCCTTCAATTCAAATTCCCTGGTGCGGGCAGCAACCAAAAAATGGTCCGTGCCTGTTTCCAGTTCCGAGGCACTCAGCCGCGCCTGCCCGGCATCGAAGCCTCCTGAGCCCAGGAATTTTTTTTTTTTCGAAACTGTCGTCTAACCCGACAGTTTCGGCGAACATTGAAGCCTCCCCGGCCGCGCCACCTGCCCGGCATAGAAGCCTCCAGCCTGCACACCGAGGTCGGGATTCCGACTTCGCTCTCCCACCGAGGTCGGAATTACGACTTCGCTTTTTTGCCGAAAAACCCATCACCGGGCCAGCGCCGAAGGTCCGGGAGCGATGCTGTCCTCGCAGCATATCTCCCGGAGTGTTTTTTTCCATCACCGGGCCAGCGCCGGAGGTCCGTCAGCGAGGCTGTCCTCGCAGCATCGCTGACAGAGTGTTTTTTTTCACCACTCGCACGCCCTGCCGTCAATCCTGGCGTGGGCACAGGATTGCCCCACTCAATCCTGGCGTGGGCACAGGATTGCCACACTCAATCCTGGCGTGGGCACAGGATTGCCCCACTCAATCCTGGCGTGGGCACAGGATTGCCACACTCAATCCTGGCGTGGGCACAGGATTGCCCCGGTGTTTCCCAGAAAACGCTGGAAGCGCAGTGCTGTACAGCACTACGTCCCCAGACTCGCCGCCCGGATTGCGCGGAAAAAACACCGGCAGTGCGTCGGTACACACCGATGCACTCCCGGACTCGCCGCCCGGATTGCCCTGAAAACTCGGGGAGCGCACTGCTGTGTAGCAGTGCGCTCCCAGAAAACCCCGGCAGCGCGGTGCTACACAGCACTGCACTCCCGGAACTGACGGACTCGCCGCCCGGCTTCCCGGCTTTGAATTTGGCAAGTAAAACAAAGCAAATGGGAAAGATCAAGCTTTTCCCCACGCCAGAATACAGCAGCAAACAGTCCTCGGACCCCGTGGTGCCCCTGGTACCATGCACCGGAATCTTCCTCGGCCCCAGCAAATCCGGCAAAACCGTGGCTCTGATCAGCTTGATTCTGGAGCAGTACAGGGGCGTGTTTGAGAGAATCTACATCTTCAGTCCGTCCATTGCCGTCGATGACGGCTGGATTCCCGTCAAGAAGTATATCGAGGAGGACTTGGGGGTGAATACCGAACGAGAGCAAGCCTACTGGGAGGACTGGGACGAGCCGGCGCTGCGCCGCATCATCCAGCAGCAGCGCAAGATCACCGAGACGTCCAAGAAGTTGGAGATGAAGAAACTGTACCAGGTGCTGATCATCCTGGACGACCTTGCGGACATGCCGCAATTGCATAAACCAAACGGCGCCCTGGACACTCTCTTCATCAGGGGCCGTCATATGCAGATCAGCACCTGGGTCAGCTCGCAGAAGCTACGGCTCATCAGCGCCGCCGTGCGGGTGAACATGCAGTTCCTGTGCTGCTGGAGGCTGCGCAACCAGCACGAGCTGGACGCCGTGGTGGAGGAGCTGAGCGCCCTGCTGCCAAAGGAGCAGCTGTACCGGCTGTATGAGCAGGCGACGCGGGAACCTTACAGCTTCCTCTTTGTCTACTACCTGAAGCCGAGGAATGAAATGTTCTACAAGCGCTTTGAAGAGCGTTTTGCACTTGAAAAAGACGCCGATGGGAGCGGCGCTCAGCTTCCTGGGCCAGAAGCTGTTCGCCAGCTCCACGCTGATCAACGCGAAGTGTGAGAATATCTCCTGCTGCACCTCCGTCGCAGCCGTCCAGCCCGTCGTCCGCCGGACGGGTGGTTTCCTAAAGAAAAGGATGACGACGATCTACGTGGACAGCCGCAAGAGAGTGGCCGGCTCGGACAGCGACTTTGAGGTAGACCTGGGAGAGTCCCTGCACCTGCAGAGCGACGCCCGGCTCGCCGTCTACAAGATCCGCCTGGCCGACTGCTTTTTGTCCACGGACCGGGGCCGCTACCTCTACTGGGTTGACGCCGCGCTGGGCACGCTGAACTGGGCGTTGTTGCCCGAGGGCGCGTACACTGGCGCACGGCTGGCCGCCTGGATCAGCTCCAACTTTGCCACCGCCACCTACGGCGAGACCACAAACAGCCGGAGCGTTGCCTACGACGGCAACCGGCTGATCCTGAACGACCTGGAGCTGCGCCAGCAATTCCCAGATGCCGCGGACTACCCCTCCGCGCCGGCCGCCTCTCCGACTAAGCCCTTCAGCATCGACCACATGCTCGGCCCGAGCTTCGTCTCAGGCGGGCAGCAGGTCTTCGAATTTTTCAAAATGATGGCGCACAACGAGGTCTACCTGCGCTGCGCCCAGCTGGCCAACGCCAGCAGAGTGCTGGGCAACCTGGGCGACGACATCCTCTCCAAGATCACGCTGAAGAGCGGAGTGGGTACCATTGTGGAGACGGGCTCAGACGACGGGCACTCATGGCCCTCAGGGGCCCGGTTACCCTGAGGCACATGCGCTTCCGCCTGACCGACCTGGACGGCAACGTCGTCCGGCTTCGCGGGTCGTCTTTGTCCTTCGTGTTGTATCTTGACCACGTATAATAAATGGAGCCAACCGAACACGAGGCGGCGCAAGAGGCGCAAGAGGCGCACGAGGTGCAGGACGCTGCGCCGCACGCTGCGCCGGACGCTGCGCCGGAACCGAAACGGCGGGGCAGGCCCCCTGGGAGCAAGAACAAACCTAAGCAGGACGTGCCTACTGAGCCGGCTGCCCCAAAGCGCAAGCCAAAGCCGCTCCCACTTGAGACGCCGGCGGAGGCACCGGCTGAGGCACCGGCTGAGGCACCGGCTGAGGCACCGGCTGCACCGGAGCCGCCTCAGCTCACAAGAGAGCAGCAGCGCGCCCTGCGCATGCTGGAGAGGCAGTCCGCTTATGACCGGCTGACCACAGGCGCCAGCGTACTGGTATAAAAGCATGATGTCGATTGAACCTCGCAACGAGCCGCGGATGCTCCGGTGGTTTCGCAAAACGTACCCCAGTTACAACTTGCAGCCGCTGCTGCTGAGCGCTACCGAGAACTGGAGGAGGCGCGGGCCTTCAACTCCTGGCTGGGGGAACGCCGGCTAGCCCAGGAGGGGCAGCGGCACCTGGACGACGTGAGCCGGCTGACGGAGGCCGTGCACCGCCAGGTCCCCCAGCTGCGCTACGCGCGGGCCGAGCGCCGGGGCGTGGAACGGGCGGCGGACGACGTTGCGCAACAGTAAATGAAGGCACTTCGGGCGCACGGCTTCAACCAGCGCCCGCGCTTTGAGCAGGTGGTGGGCGACCTGGAGCGGAACGAGCCGCTGCTGGACCAGCCGGACCGCAAGGCCACCTCGTTCATCACAAGCCACTTCTACCTGGACGATTTTGTGCAGTCCAGCGAGGACCCCAACCCCCGGCCCCTGCAGCACACGCCCCTGCAGGCAATTCCCGAGGAAGGCTTCCACACTCCCGCAGAGGCCACGGACGAGGACGTGCGCCTTGCGCGGAGGTACCAAGGAGGAAACCGCTTCGGCGAGGACGACCTTGCAGGAGACCCGGAGGCAGACGCGCTGGCCAGCAACGGTCAGGGGCCGCCCTCCATCACGGGCCGTTTGCGCAGCGCTGCAGACGGCGCACAGGCGGCAGCGGACCTCGTAGGCGCAGGGGCCGCGGGGCTCGCAGCCGCGCTGGCCTTCCGCTCTCAGCTGCCCCAGGACGCAGCTGAGTACGTGCGCCTGAACGTGCTGCCCCGTCCGGGGCCGGCGCAGCCGCCTCCGCAGATCATAGGCCGGCCCAGTGACGTGGAGCGCCTCCTGGACGAGGCGGGGCAGCGCGCGCAGGA
Source organism: Effrenium voratum (assembly GCA_963377175.1). Lineage (NCBI taxonomy): Eukaryota > Dinophyceae > Suessiales > Symbiodiniaceae > Effrenium > Effrenium voratum. The sequence continues at coordinate 202,119 of CAUJNA010000066.1, forward strand.
GGTGGAGCGTGGCGCGGAGGCCATAGAGGAGACGGCGGCCGTGGCAGCGGAGGAGGGCGAGGTGGCCGTTGCCGCCGAGGGCGTGGGCGGAGCCTTCGGGTACCTGGGGGGCCTGGCGGAAGGAGCCGCTGCGTTGGCGCCCACGGCGGGCGAGGTTGCTGGAACGTTGGCTGGCGCGGCGGGAGTCGGCGCGGCGGCAACGGCGGGGCTGGCCGTGGGCATTGCGGGCGGCGCAGCCTACGGGCTGGCACGCGGCACGGGATGGGTGCTGGAGAACACGCTCTTCCGGCCCCAGCAGGGCAGCGAGGACGCGGCCGTGCAGGACGTCCGGTCCGCCAACAACATGAAGGACGCCACTCAGCCTCAGCACTTCACGCTGCGCTCAGGCAGCAGCACTTCAGGCAGCCCCGCAAGCAGCCGCGCCTCCTCGCAGTCCGGCTTCCGCGTGCAGGCGCAGTCCAACAACACGCCGCGCCCCTTCTCCTGGGGCCTGAACCCGTGGCCCTGCCCCAGTCCCAGAGCTCGCGGGCGAGCTCCAGTTCCGGACGCCGGAGCCTGCCTCCGCCCAGCTTTGACCAGCTGGCGCGAGACATTGAGGCTGCTTAAAAAAAAATAAAAACCCTCCTCCTCGGGGAGAGTTTTTTCTGCACGGTTTTGCGCTGCAAAATGCTATTAGTCTAGGCCGTATATGAATATACACCCTGGACTAATAGCTTTTTTGCACGATTTTGCGCTACAAAACGCCATTCTTACAGGCCGTACATCTATGTAGGCACTGGAAGAATATCCTTCGCCGTACGAGTCAAAATGCGTGTATATAAACAAGCATGGAGGTAGTCACCGCCGGAGCCCAGGATGAGCTGATGCAGAGCCTGGACTACAAGCTGAAAACAAGCAACACCAGCTACGTGACGGCGCGGCATGACGTGCAGTACTTCCCCAGCTCCCTGAGCTCCTTCTCCCCCACAACCTCTAGGGTCTGCCGCATCCCGCTGACAAGCGGCACGTCCTTCATCGACCCCGAGTCCATCAAGATCGCCTTCCGCGTCAGGAACACGGACGGCACCAACCCGCTGGCCCCGGCCACGCCCAACCCCACCTGCTTCGTCCAGCGCGTCCAGGTTCGCCAACGGCCAGCGCTGCGACGACATCAACTACTACGGCCGCACCGTGGCCGTGCATGACCTGCTGAAGGGCCGCGAGTACAACCGCAACAAGGCCATGGAGGGTTTCGACGAAGTGAACGACCCGCGCATCGCCCGCACGGTGCACCAGGGCGGCTACGCGGACGTGCTGCTGCGCCCCACCATGGTGGGCATCCTGCGCTGCGGGAAGTTGCTGCCGCCGCAGCTGAACCTGGTGATAGAAATTGAGTTTGCGGACGCCACCACTGCGCTGTGGTCCGAGAACGCCGGGGCGCACCCGGCGGGGGCCACGCTGAGCACCGTCTTCGAGATCCAGAACGTCCGAGTTCTGGCCTCCCAGGTCGTCCTGGACTCTGCGCTGGTGGAGTCCTTCAACCGCGTGCTCCTCTCAGGAAGGTCCCTGGTGTTCAGCTACCCCACGGTGCACACGCAGCAGTCCAGAGTCCCGAACGGCGTGGCGGAGCACAACGTCACCGTGGCGCGCGCCTTCACGAAACTCATGGGCGCGTTCGTGACTTTTTGGGACAACGACGCTGGCTCTAAGATCCACCTGCTGGCCAACCCGGGGCAGGACGTGGCCCCCATCGGTGCGGCCAGGCAGGAGGACAGCTTCCTGGAGTCGCAGATGCAGCTGGGCAGCCTGCAGTACCCTCACAACCCCATGAAGGGAGCCTCGGAGCACTTCCACTTTCTCTCCGTCCTCGCGGGCACCTACGACGACACGGTGCGCAACATCGACATCGGCCGCGTGGGCTACCTGCGCCACAGCTTCATTGCCGGCTTCCCACCGAGCGCGTGCCCAAGATGCCGCTGAGTGGTGTCAGCACCCGCTCGGGCGACCTTGCCCGGTTCACCTTCAAGGGCCTGGACGGCACGATGACGGACCTGTTCATTCATTTGGTGGCCTACCATCTGGTGACGCTCTCCGGCACGGGCGTTTCCGTGCTTGACTAAGGCCCGGTGTCGCTCTTCTTCATTTTTGACGTTTAGTGACACCGCTTTTGAATGCGCCCAAAAAACGAAGGCGGGGGGTGCCATGTTTCTTCATTTTTGATGAATCGTGGCACCGCTTTTGAATGCGCCCAAAAAACGAGAAAAAAAGGCGGGGGTGTCACGCTTCACCATTTTTGGTGAAACGTGACACCGCTTTTGAATGCGCCCAAAAACGATAAAAAAAGGCGGGGGTGCCCCTCTTCGCCATTTTTGGCGTTTAGTGGCACCGCCCAAAAACATGCAAAAAACATGGAAAAAAGGACTGTTCCAGGCTCGTCGGATTAGACGAAGCCTGAACGGTCTAATCCGGACTGCTCAGCCGCTCCGCAAGCTCCTCCGTGGCCGCGCGCGCAATCTCCTCGCACAGCGCGGCAGGAACGCTGTAGAGCAGCTTGCGTGATTGGCTGACCCTCTCGTACTGCCCCTCCATCAGCCGCGGCCCCCGCTGCGCGGCCCGGAGGTGCCTGCCGTCCTGCCACGCCTCGCAGCGGCTGCCGGGCTTGCACAGGCCTCGCCTCGGCCTCCAGCGCATGTTGGTCCACAGCCACATCTGCTTTTTGTACGGAGTTCCGTACTTACAATAATTCACGTCCACCCAGGGCAGACGCTCCATGAACGGGCGGGTCTTCAGCAGCCCGGTGGCCGGGTTCTCCACAATCCACATGAGCGGGTCAAAGTGCGCAATGATCTCAAGGGCGCTGAGCACCAGCGCGTCGCCCTCCAGGAGCCGCCGCGGGCGCGTCGTCAGCGCGCGGCTGTATTCCGTGCAGACGGGGCTGGCCCAGACCATGTCGAAGTGCCCCGGCGGGAACGTCGTGTAGTCCCAGCTCCGGATGTCGCAGAGGATGGTGGGCTCAAATTTCGACACGATGTCCAGGGAGACGACCTCCCAGCCCGCCGCCTCGAAGGCCCTGCCCACCGACTTGGTGCCGCAGAAAAGCTCCAGGAGTCTCGGCATTTTTAAAGAGCAAGATCACCGCCACTACGACCAGGAAAACTCGCGTGTTCATCGGACCGGACTTTTTTCCTAGGGATAAAAAAAGCCGAGCAATGAAGCTTGCACTCGGGCTGGACGTTCAGACCAATGCCAAGGGGGGGAAGTTCATGTCCATAGAGGACTCCCATCAGGGCGCGCTGGTGTGCAAGGCGGACGTGGAGGTGCTGTGGGAGCCCGGCAACTTCCAGGACGACGGGGCCAAGAGGGTGGGCGTGTGCTTTGCGAGCAACACCGACCTGGGGGCGTGGACGGATGGGGTGGAGCAGGCCGTCGTCGACGACATGATCATCTTCCAGAAGCCCTTTCCGGGGGTCACCCGCGCCGAGCTTGAGAGCCAGCTGCAGCGCGCCGTCAAGGTGAGCGCCAAGGGCAAGCACGTGAAGTGCAAGATGGACTTGGAGCGCTGCCTCTTCTGGGACTCCGCCGGCAACCGCGTGCCGCGCCCCGCGGAGTTCGCGCGCCGCAGGGGCCGCGCGCTTGTGGAGGCCCGGCGCGTGTGGCTGATGGGCAGGCAGTGGGGCGTGCTCTTCGAGGTGCGCCACCTCATGCTGGAGCCCCTGGAGGCGCCGTGCTGCCCGTTCTAGGCCGCCTCCAGCAGCTCGGAGCTCGTGGCCCTTGACGCGCCCACGTACAGGTGGCGCAGCGTGAGGTGGCAGGACTCCAGGTCCAGGCGGACGCGGTTGTGGAGGGTGAGCCCCTGGCAGCTGGCGTAGGTAACTGCGTGGCTGGGCCGGGTGGCCCGCAGCAGCTCCTGGTTCTTCAGCCGCATGCCGTTGTCCAGCCTCACTCCGTCCGGCTCCACTTCCGCCACGGCCACAAAGACGCCCTTGGGAATTTTTCCGCCGGCCCCGATGAGGCGCAGCCCCGGCCAAACCCTCATGCTCTGCGGGCTGTTTTGTGTTATAGGTTTATCACACCCATTGGTTGGTATAGATTTATCACAACCGTTTTGGGTTGGTACCGATTCGTAGCAACCCAAATCTATGTGGATGACCTGCGTCTCCAGCTCTAGGAGCTTGGAGCCCTCCGGCGCCAGGGCCCGGTTCGCCGCTGCGTTCACGGCCATGCGCTTGCTGTGGCTGATGACCAGCGGGGTGTCCGGCCACCCGGGCTTGGAGGGGTAGAGCTCCTTCAGCCTCGCCTTGGCCTGCTCCAGCGTGGGGCACGCCTCCTCGCCGACCCGCAGCCACTTCACGAAGTCGAAGATGCGGGGTCGGAGCGCATGTTCTCCGTGAGCTCGTGCCTGTGCCCGCCGGCCAGGTCGCGGATGAGCTGGCTGTGCTCCAACGGCGCGCTGATGGGCCGACCGGCCCAGGAGTCCAGCACGGCCGGCAGCTGCCGGAAGTCTCCCAGCAGCAGGAACTTCACGTCGGCGTTCAGCCCCACGCAGGCCAGGTCCGCCCAGAGCGCCATGTCCAGCTGCGTGATCTCCTCCACCACCAGCCAGTCCAGCTTTTGCGCGCTGCCCCCGCGCACGTGCCTGCGCACCCAGTGGTCGGCCGTCTGCGCCCCCCAGCCCAGGTTCTGCGCGGAGCAGTGCGTCTTTGAGACGAGGTGCACCGCCTCGCCCTGCTCTCGCAGCCTCGCCACAATGGTGCGGGCCAGGTGCGTCTTCCCGGCGCCCGGCAGGCCCGTGAGCAGCAGGGAGTTGCCCGCCAGGCAGTGGTTCACGGGGTCGTCCACCCCGTTCCACCTCCGTTGTTTGGGGCGCTCCGCCTCCATGCGCGGCGCCCTGCTGCCCAGCAACGGCTTCGTCTCTTCTACGCGGTAGACGGGCGTGCCGTCCGGGTGGCGCAGCGCCTCCAGCGCCCGCAGCCTCTCCGTGAAGCGCTTCG